>JAUZST010017106.1:0-33934 GCA_034779995.1 Parotocinclus haroldoi
TGGAAACAACATATTTTTCCCTTAAAATGATACATTCTCTCAGTTTAAACTTTTGATCTGTGATTTGTGTTCTATTCCTAATAAAATATTAGATGTTGGAACCTCCACATCATTGCATTCAATTTTTATTCACAATTTGTTTAGTGTCCCAACTTTTTTGGAATCCGTTTGTAAGTCACATTAGCAAAAAAATCAACCCTCAACTCCATCCAGGACTGTAAATGAATTGTTTTCATGGTTTGTCTGGATAAATTTAACAGGTCTTTTATTTAATCTTGTTTTCTGGTCAGTTTAAACCAACGTGATAGTCCCCATAGTTCCTCATTAACAAGTACATCTCTGTCAAATGCATATTAAAAATCTAAATTAATAGTAACTGGTTTAATTGACCTTTTTTCAAATTTTGAATGCTGTGGTGTACCAGTAACTTAAGTGCAGTCATAGAAATGAATGATATTACAGAAAGTGCAAATGCTATAAGTGATGTCAGATTTGACTGGCTATTGAATATGTACAATCCCAAATCCCAAAAAGCTGGGACAATATGGAAAAAGCATATAAAAAGAACACAAAGTGTTTTTTAAGGTATTTGTTTATTTATGTTTATTTATTTGACAACACATGTGTTTTCTGGTTAACTTAATTTGTTATTAAACATCCATTCCTGCATTTCAGGGACAGGGGCAATTTAGAACTAGTAATAAATGAAGAAACACTAAATAATATTGTGATTTCAATATTATAATTACATATAATATAATTAAATGATACAAGGTACAGTATTTAGAGGAATTTTAGTGCATAAAGCTTAAGGTGAACAGCTGTGATCTTTGATCCCTCAGACAGCAATGAATCAAGAACCACCATTTAACAAGAACAGGGTATGGGTAATGAACTGGCCTGCCTGCAGTCTTAACATGTCCAAAGTAGAATAGTATAGAAGTATAGAGTATAGAAAATATTCAATATAAAAATTTAATATCTCTGGTTGATACTGTCTGTCATGAAATAATAGTCAAATTTAATGTAACAAACATTGTGTGTTTTTAAAATGCATTTCCATACTGATATGGGGTTGTAGCACAAATGTTTATAAACTATTTAACCTGACCAAATTTCACCTTGCATGTCAGAATGGAACACTGACACGGCACAGCAGGAGGGTAAAACATTTAAATGCAGTATTAATACATTTTTAAAGGTATGGTAAGTACATATACACATTTATAATGTGCAGTGTTCAAATAAATTTGCTTTCTAAATTGCTGAAAAATGCCATTTTCTTAGTGAATAATGAGGCAATCGCTGTGATGTTGAGTTCATTCTATTCTAATTCAAAATCTGTGATTAAGGAAGTGGGGAAAATGCTCTAAACATCTGTGCAATGGATTTGAACTGGCCAAGTGCTTAATTGAACATCTGAATTAAGTGCTGTTAGCAAAATGGTCTCTCCATATCTCTGACGGCTATTGGCCTAGGTGGCCATTTTGCGAAGTGAACCAGCTTGACTTGGCAGTAGGGGTTCATTTGGGCTTTATGAGACAGATGGGGACATGACTGCCCAACAAGCCTCCATTTGCCGGTCTTGGCTTTAGAGTGTGCGTCGTACACAGGTTGCCACAGTGTCATGCACTGGCCTAGTGTTGGGCACGCTTGGACACCGGAGGTTGCTCTAATTGTATTAGTTCTGCATCAGCTGCCTCCTTTCTTCTGACACTCTGCTCGGACACACACTCACAACTGCTGATTTTGTTTCTTTTCTCTTGACGCTGAATGCTTTCCTTTTTTTATGCATATTTGCTGTATCATTCCATCAGCAGGTGTTGATTGCCACTGTAACATGCTGTATAAGAATTATGCTGTCATGGTAAAACTGCACTCAAATACAGTCACTCTTGCTGACACAAAATTCCACATTTGCGTTTCTTTAACCAGCCATGTTGAGTGCCTTTTCACTTCAAACAACAGCCAAGTAACCGACGGTAAGTGTTTGGCTGATCCCTAGTGGTCAAATGGTATAAAATGTATTATGGTAGCAAATATATTCTCTATAGACCTACAGTATATTTAAGTTATTAGTCCTTCTTGATGTGAAAACGGTTTAGTACAGTAAAACATTTTCATGTGTTCACTGGGTGGCATAAAAATCCTCAGCCTTTCTAGCACGGTGATGTTGCCAAATGTACACTTGGGCAATGAATTTGGTTTAGCTTATAGCCACAGCATCTGCGGCTATTTCTAAGTGTATGAACTCATGTAATAAGAAACAAAGAAGCCTGTATCCATTGATGTGTTTTATGATGATTTGCAGTGTTGTGTATGCTCAGAATATGTTGCTACTTGAGGAATAAATGGGGGGAACCAATAAGCATTCATTTTTTTATTCACTGTCTTATCTGCGTAATCCTAGTCAGGGTCATAGAAAAGCTGATACAAAGCACAAGAACAATCCTCGAAAATGGAAGGTGGAGGGTGATATAAACTTCAAAAACCCAAACATACACAGGGATGATATGCAATCTCCACACTGTGGTGTCCACACTTTGGTGGTGCCAAGGGATAGGATCAAACCGGGGATCTCTGAGCTGTGAGGTGACAGTGCTGACACTGCTCCACCGAACCAGAAAGCAAAGACTTTTAATGTGGCAGAACAACAGCCATACATATACACTGCAACACTACCAGTACAGACTATGGTGTATTACTGAAATATATAATGGACTCCAGCTGTCTAAAATTGCAGTGGCAGTAATACTAAACTGGGATCAAGTCCTCATGGTCTCACCTTACTTATATTTGCTGCTCTGTGAGACAGAGAGGGTGTAAACTGCTCACTTTTCAGCAGGTACTTATTAATGTAAGACGAGATTTGACCTTTTAGCCAAAGGTAAAGCAGGTTGTGGAACAGTGCAGCAGATGGCTGATTTTTAAAAACATTTGTAGTTAGACCGTAAGCAAAACTAATTCCATGCCATATTCGTTGTATTACATTATTTTTGTTTCAGAAAAACAACTGACATAGGACATTAGATAAATATGCATTTATTACAGAGTTTGCATTTATTATGATGCCTGTTTCTTAACATACAAGAATATGTAAAAGAAACAGAGGGAAAGAGCATCTGGTGTTTGTGTGTGGCCTTTGCTTTATGCACATCTCTAGCTGATGTCCTGGTGTTTAATCCCTCCCCGTTGCTTTGGGTGACTATTGTGTTTTAATGCAATTGGCTGTCACACACAGCTTGACACATTTTCACATGGCGACCAAGGGTGCATTCAGAAGACCTTAAGCAGCCAGGCTTAAAATCCAGAGTAATAGGGGTGCTGAATTTTAGCCAGGAGTTTTCACATTTATAAAACTGCTGGAGTCCCTACTCCATCTGCCCCTTTTCTCTCCTGTGCCCATTCCTACTCAACGTAATGCTAGTATTTAATGTAGTATTGGTCATTTTTGTGTTCTGCCAAAGAGCTAGCAGCAGGACCTCTGGTTATGGACAACAGGCGTACCACTGTTCATGCTTTTTGTCTGGCTAGAACAGCATGATGTGTGCTTTAGCCACGCCTGAGTGAAGTGCACTGATTGCACAGATTATTAGAGGCACACTGTGCTTATCGAATGAGCCTTGAGTTGATTTTTTCCTACATTTTGTTAATTTCAACTTAATGCATAGATCAATGTTATAATAACAATAACAATAATGATAATAATAATAATAATAATAATAATAATAATAACAATAATAATAATAATAATAACATGATCAGCAATATTTTCTGGCTTTCTGTATATGAGTAAATAGATTATATTGCATAAATTAAAAAGTAAACATGATTTAGGAATAGTTTTGTAACATAACTAATACCAGCTCAAGTTGAATACTGCCAGTTTCTTAATGATAACTGCTCATTGTCATGCTGTGAAGTTAGCCATCCACCTAACAATAGTCAGTGTGTGTGCTGATTTAATTAAATGTATGTGTTTATATTATATTGTACAAAAATATAAACACAATACTTTTGTTTTTGCTCCCATTATTCATGAGCTGAACTCAAAGGTCTGAGACTTTTTCTATGTACACAAAATGCCTTTTACTCTCAAATATTATTCACAAATTTGTCTAAATCTGTTAGTGAGCACTTCTCCTATGCCGAGATAATCCATCCACCTCACAGGTGCTGATTAGACATCATAAATATTGCATAGGCGTACCCTAGGCTGGCCACAATAAAAGGCCACTCTAAAATGTGCAGTTTACTTTTACTGTATTTACCCACTGAATGAGTAATTTTTTGCTGGCAATGCAAAAACTGAAATGTTTTCAGATCCTGAAAATGTGATCAGATGTTTGCAACATGGGGCCATGCATTATGCAACAAGATGTGATTTTCGTGGATGAATGGTACAACAATGGGCAACAGGATCTCGTCACAGTATCTCTGTGCATTGAAAATACCATCGATAAAATACCCCTGTGTTTGTTGCTCATAACATATGCCTGCCCATACCATAACCCAACCGCCACCCTGGGCTGCTCGATTCTCAATGTTGAACCGCTCACCCACACAATGACATACACACAGTCTGTCATCTAACCCTGTACAATAAAAAAACAGTTTTACAAGGGAAACAAGGGATTCATAAGTGACGAAAACACTTCACTAACATGCCATATGCCATACCATGCCACACTTGTGAGGTAGATTGATTATCTTGGCAAGGGAGAAGTGGTCACTAAGACAGATTTAGGCAATATGTGAACAATATTTGAGAGAAAAATGCATTTTGTGTACATAGAAAAAGATCAGCCCAGTTCAGTGACTATTTATGGCCGGATTAAGGTTACAGGAATACTAGTCATTTACATTCACATAGGGCCAATTTAGAGCAACCAACTAAAGTAATACATGCGTTTGAAACATAGGAAGAAGCTGAAGTACATGGAGTACACCCAAGTGGACAAGGGGAGGACATGCAAGCTCTGAAGACAGAACAATCTGGAGCTGTGAGGCAATCACGCTGCCCACCCTGTGCTTGTTAAATTGTACTTTGTAAAATTGCCTTTCCTTTTCAGCAGGAGACCCTCAAATGGAGCGTGCAAGTGCATTGTTGCACTGTGTAGTAGCAGAGAGCGTTGTGCTGAACTAGACAATATAGGATTACTGGCCTCCTTTCATTTACTTTATGTATTCTTTTTATTTTTGCAAGTAATGCCTTCAAGCTTTAGCTCAAGGTTTTTTTGGGCTTGAAAAGCTATAAGAGCATGTTTATTACTGTCATTACATTAAATAAACTGAGTAGTGAAGTATCTGCCAGCGTGAGTACGAGTCTCCATCTATTCCATGTGCTTATATTTTGCCTGTCAAAGATCACTCCTATCTGGATTGTAGTGAAAATCTAAAGAGGGGATGATTCCAAACGTTGCACCACACGTTTGTTTCTTGTTGAGTGAGCGTCCTAAATACATATTTCCATTTCATAAATATTTCCATTGTATTTTCACTGTTTTTTATATGCTTGCTTATTGAGTGTGACTGCTAAATACAAGTGAGTGATTACTCTGTAACTGTGTTTATATGTATTTTTTATTGTTTTCTGTATGTAAAAATACAGAAATTTTCTATACAATTTTTGGAACGGATTTATTGGATTTACATTGTTTTTCATGGGAAATATGGGCTTCAATTATCATTCATTTCGGTTATTGTTTGTCAGGAACTTTCAAAAGGATTAATGAGGTTCTATTGTATAATGCTTTTATTCCTGTCTTTAAAGTTCAGGTCTTTAAATTTGACATTTTCTCCAAAATCTAACAACTTCAAAAGGTGACTGTCCGCTTTCCATAAATGCGCAGCTGTATTGAGATAAGTAATATTAATAATGTTTCTATCTCTGAGTGATTATAAAGTTTTGGTTTATCTTTGTGAATGTTAATGATCTGAATAAAGTACATGCTATAAACTTTTTCATTAGTTACTTCATTATGGGATATATCATTTTGTGAGCAGTATAATTCATCTGCCATAGCAATTGAAATACATTTGTTGCAATATGGGGGTATCTGATGCAGATACACCTCCTAGGAGTATTGAGATGCTGGAATCTGCCCTGGTGAAACTGGGAAGTAATCTGGTAGAGACAAACAGATACTGATAACTGTATGGAGCACAGCATGAACTCGTTTCTTTACTGCCCAAAGTTGTTATTATGCTAGGAATTAATAATGTGGCAACAGTATGTGTGCCAATACTTATACAATACTTATAACATGCCAATACTTGTATAATAAACTGCATATTGGCTACACCACCTGCCTAATATTGCAATCCTCCTCAGGTTGCTAAGGATGTGATCTACCTCGGCATGGACTCCATGACCTCAAAAGGTGTCCTGTGGTATTTGTCACCAAGATATTTTCAATCCTATATGTTTCTGGAGTCTCTCACATCCAACATTTTTTTTAATCTGGGTAACGTGAAGGCCAGTTCAACACCATGAACTCTTTCTTATAACTCAAACCATTCTGGAACACTTTCTGCACTGTAGCAAGGCTGCATTATTCTGTCAAAAGAGGCCACTGATATCAGGCCATATATTGGCCATGAGGGGAGCACTTGGTTTTCAGAAACTATAAGGTATGTGATACATGTCAAAATAATGCCCACATATATGTAAAGACCCAAGACATCCTAGCATATCATTGACCATGTGACCCTAAGATCTATAACCATATGCCAAGAATTGTCAGATTTAAAGTTATGGCTAATTGGTATAGCATGCACATGTATAATGTGTTGTCACATGGCTTAAGTTGATTCTGTTGAATCTACTTTTAACACCACTGTACTGTGTACTAGGCTTGCCCACTGGAGTTAAGAGACTGCTAAACTACTGTCAAAACACACTTATTTTGGATGTACTGCAATTATAGTTTCCAGTATTAAACTTGCTTTTGTTTTATTTGAAGCATCCTCTTGTCCATTGTGATTTTATTCCTGAGCAACATTTGATTCTGTCTGGTGTTGTTAACTTCTACAGTTATCGTTCTTTGATCACATACATTTTATTCCTTTTAGATATATTTAAGTAAATCAGATGAAGTGAATATGTCCACTGTTGCCAAGGTTACATCTGATATGCTGGAATAACAGGACAAAGCAGACAGAAGGATATCTATGCAGGGTACAGACTACGATCATAATGACTGCCATGACTGTATGAGTCAGAAATACTGATTGTGCAACAACACCAGACAAAAATATCCAAATGTACTAAGGGATCAGAATGCTTGGAAATTTTATGTACTCAGTGCTATTACATCATAAAATTTAACAGTCTGATACTGCAGTGCAATATCACAAAAATACATACTGTCTTGTTGACATGGCTAGTGTTTGTTGAAAGTGCTAGCTTCAAGGTTGGTGGTTTTGTTTTGGTTCAGAGGTAAAGCTACACTTCTCACAAAAATTATGGGATATTTCATTATGGGATATTTCATTTAGAAGTATCCCCTAATTTTTATGAGCACTATAATATTACAAAATTATTGTAATGTCAATTGTTTTTTGTAATTACCTTTTTTAGTATTATTATTATTATTGTTATTATTATTATTTGTAACTATGTTTCATACATTGTTCAACCCCTTTAATCCTTTATGTATTATTACGGTATTTGAACCACAAAAAGCAAATATGATAGCAGCCACTTGCATGGTAAACATAGATAAGGTAAGATATAAAGGTCTCTTACTGAATGAAAATAATGTATGATCTATTTGATGATGATATATGTAAGTAATTACATTATGATATATTATTATATATATTAGAGTAAAAGAATCTGTTTCTTGGGGAAAAACTGTACAACTGAAAGGAGGATCTAGTTACCATGTTAGGACACATTTAGCCTAGATACAAGATGAGATACAGTTGTGCTCTGGAGGCAAACAGGTTCTGAATATTATCCTGTGACACATTTGCCCACAGATGTTGCTCATGCTCATACAACACATCAGCAGTTGGGGCGGTGTGTCGCTCCACTGCAAAGGTAAGATTGAAGCGCTAACCACGGACCTCCATATTCTATCCTGACCATCATCAGATCACAAACAGACATCCTATTAGTTACATCCCATTCACAACACCACTGCAAATGAGGTAGTAAGATGTGTTTAGTGAAGGTGCTACCTGTGTATGGATTGTGGACAATGAAACCTTGGGAGGTGTTTATGCTTATTGGTTTATCCTCTTTACTTAAGGTGTGCCTGGACCATCCGGAACCTGTTCTCTTTGTGTTTCTGCCGTCATGGAACCACTGCTCCCAACATTTCTTTAGAGCTAGGTCAGAATGACCTTGATGGCTGAATTATCCTGCTTCTCTCAGTCCATTGATGCACTCCTTTCGAAAGTCTGTTGACTGTGCAAAATGTCTTTGAGTGTGTCGTAGAGGAAGGTCTAGCAGTAAACAATCTCACCTAGAGGTATACTACCTAAAAGTAGTATCCGAAGTCCTTTTTATAGGGCTATATACACCCTATGCTGCGGTAAGACCCAGAGTCTAATATCACCACACCTGTAATCCTTTACATATAGGCCTTTTTATTTTTATTTTTAGTCAATTTTAACAAAACAAAAGCCGCATCAGTAGCCCCAGATCTCCATGGTTTAAACACACTGGCACAATTGTATTAATCTGAGAAGTTAGAATAATACTAAATTGGCCAGCATGAACAAATGTACATGCAATAACTATATAACCTTGAAGTTATAGCATATATATGGTCACAACCATGTCTGTTCGACAATACAGTTCTCAGCACCCTTCACTCCAATTAATTACCCAATAGCCATTTAGGCTGAAATAAACCACATAAACAAACAAACAAGACAACATTAACTCATTAAATAGCCCTAGATGTCATTAATAAGATGGAACAGTTGGTCAACTGACAATGTATTTCATTCAGTGGTGAGAGGTCAGAGGTTTGATTCTGTTTTTGAGGAAGATTGCAGTATTTCAGATTATAAGTATGTGCTGGATAAAGGCTACATCCTTTCTACATGATACTGCTTCTGACTTATAATAGTAAATAATGCACAATGTACTTATCTCAGATCAGCAGCAACTTTCAGCTTCTTTCTGTGTGTACACTCATGAATAAAGCATGTGGATAAGAAACCTTGGTACTGATTATTCTGTGGTGATATTCTTGTCTTATCCATAGCTGGATCCTACCCTTGGGAAACTATGGTAAACGATAAACCAGGTAAGCTATACTGAGCTATAACCATACAGCCATAGCCAGGGTGAAGGCCATTGTTAATCTTTTATGAACTGCAATCCATGTAGTTCTCTAATCGATGTGGCCCTAATGAATTCACCAATTCAGGGTCCATTGCTGCACTGCACATGAATGAGAAAGCTTCTTTTGGTGTAAGTTTAAGCTGACTCCATATTTACCCAATATCTAGTTTATCCATTATTCATTAGGTAAAAGGAGAAAGCAGGGCATTGCTCAGGTCAAGTTGTGACACTGTTCTACTCGCTTACTGCTGTTTAGCATTATACCCACTCAAACTGGATGAACTCCAATGCTTGATAAACATGCAAAGACACTTTTGTGATCCCTATGTGCTTTTGTTTCACAGAGACTTGTATAATACCTAATAATAAAAGGGGACGATTGAAGTTCTTAGAATGCAGTGTACAGCAATTTTTTAAATCTTTCTCTACTATTCTTCGTGCAGAGAAACATCGAATGACTCAAGTATGCAGTCCAGACATGAAAGTGAACCACTTGTACACAGCCAGGGGCCTCTTGGTCTCTGAGGTTCCACCCATGTAGGAATGTTGATTTAAAAATATTTGGAGGGGCTTCTTACTTAATAACTTCCATGCTGTGTTTGAGGACTCAAAAGATTCCCTCTGATGGCCAGGTATCAGCAGCTGATGTATGCAAATCAGTAAAATGACTCAATGGAAGTACAGCCTCTGGCCCCTATGGAATTCCACCACCTGTCCTCCAGTCATGTGTAATTCTGGTATCAAAGGTTTTTGTGAACCTCCACCTCTACTACCTCACTATTGCACCACTATCTAAAAAATCTCCTGTCATCAGACTTTTTCCTATCACTCTTACATCTGTTTGTGGTAATGTGTTTAATAAAAACAGGCCATGTCTTTTTTCTTACAGCAATGCTCATCCCACTATAGATTATTTACAGTTTGCATACTCACTCAACTAATCAGTAAACTATGCAATCTTACACAATTCCATACACTATGACTCCTGGACAAACAAAATACATATGTCAGGAAGTTACATATGTCTTGAAGTCTTCTGAGCTTGTGCAGAAGCCAAACACTCTAGGCTTATAAGATTCCATTTGAAAATGGGTGATGCCTCAGTGCCTTAGTTCACTGTTATACAACCTGTTTACTCATAACTGTGCAGCTAAATACTGTACAGCAATAATCAAATAATCAGATTCACAGATGATATGATTGTAATCAGACTCATCAAATAACAATTTGACAGCCCACAGGAGCGAGATAACAACCTGCATGGTTTATAATCAACAGCCTTACCCTGAATGTCATTACATGGTGCATATCAATATTTTGTAAATTGTGCACTATCCTCCTCTAAGTGCCTTAACCCCAATTTAACAAGGTGGTTCTTTTAGTTTTACTAATATGGTAAGATTCTAAAGCAATGAATCTACTAAAATGTTGAATGCTACTTGAGATCTACTTCAGTTTAGGCCTTTAACAGTCAGTCTACTAGCTATTTCTTTTCCAAGCTGTTTAGCACATACAGGAGAGTGTATATAGGGCTTCACAATGAGCAGATTTCCAAGTGTTCCTGTCACTTCTTCAATGATACTGTTGCTCTCCTACAGTATGGATTTGAAAGTGTGGAAAAAAGGCAAGAAAACAACACACAGAGACAAACACTAAAGGAATCTGTGAAGCTCACAGCATTTTAGTAGAAAATAGAATGTGATCAGTAAGAATGTCCTGAAGTCCCGATGGATTTGGGTCTCTAGAAAAGGCCATGTTTTATTCTGTGTGTTTTCTCTCTTACTTTCATTCACTCAGTTGAAGGATACCAGAGTTGCCGACAGGTGGGTTATAGTCACGCTCTCAAGGGAAATCAAAATACTGGTACAAACAGAGCTAGGAACAGAGTCCGGAAAGTGGAGTTTAGAGGAATTTTTATTGGTGGATATGCGTGCAATTGAACTGAGAAAGGTTCAGATGGGCTGCTGTCTGTGCCTATTATATGAACAAGATAGTCTCACTTGCCTGTACACATAAAAGCAAAGACACACTATAACACCAAAAGTATGTGAACACCTAAACATCAAACTTGTATGTGCTTGCTGAATATATAATTTACAAATATTGGAAATGCATATTGAGCTCCCTTTGCTGGCTTTGCCGCTAGAATTTGGAAAGTAACTGAGTGTTCACTTCGAAGTAGCCACGACAGCATTACAGCACCACTATGCACCAATTATCAACCACATTCAATTCTGTGAAACAGGTCATCGAAAGAAATGGATCTTGACCACACATTAAAATAGTCACATAGTCTTTATATATAAACACAATGGAATATAAACATACATTTTTGACTATGAATGCATGTTAACAAAAAATCTACGACAATAAAATGTTATTGTAGTTAAAGTTAGCTAAAAGTAGCTAAAATTTATAATAATTATTTTTTATCAGATTTTTACAGCCTGAACATCCAGAGTTATAATACAGATTTGATTACATATTACGTATTATAATATATTTTATTTTTAAATATATTAAAGTGCATACCAGTACATATTTTATCAGAAATGTGCCCAGCAGTGGTCACTTTGCAGAGATTACAATATTCTGACTAGTTGTACATTACCATAAACACTGATCCAACACTGATGGATCCAAAAGCCTTCCATACTGATCCATTTTACAGCCAATATAACTTTTCCTGTGTATAGTAAATGTGTAATCTAGAAGATGTCGTCCTGGTTTTAGACAGGTTTGAGAGTTTTAAAACTGTTGCAGCATTAGAACTTGATACTTTAGTTGAAGGTGGTTTCCCTGAGAAGAAAGGTTTTAATAGTAAATAAAATTCGAAACTTGATGTCATGCTGACACTGATACATGGCTGGTTATCAGTGTGGTCAATTTAAATAAAAATGAATTTATAATAAACTTTACGAATCCCCAGGGAAACATGTCTGGGCTACTTTAAACAGTTCACCTGTCAGGCATCAGACTCTGTCACTTCATGGTAGGATGATCTCATCATACATTCATACATGCTTACTCTCAGATGTCAGCTGCTCATTCTACCTGCTAGTATCTGCTCAATTCAGTAATAGCAGGCATAGTGGGTCATACTGTACAGGAGTGTTCTTGCTGAGAGCAGGCAAAGGCTGACACGCTGCTTCTTTGGGGATCGTATTGATCCACCTGCCCCCAGATGGATGGAAAATCGGAAGAGACTTTCTTAAAGTGTGTTATCTTCCTCAGCAGACACATGCTCACATAATTTTGTCTCTGGGTATCTGTCAGCCCAGTGTGAATGTTAGAACAATACTGTTGTGTTTTGGGGTTTCCTGTTGCTTTAGTTCATTCTGTAACCTGAGTCTATATACACTGGGGAGATTGGGGAGGGAGGCTGGAGGTGGTGGAAGATGTTACAGTCATGGAGTATGTATAGTAAAGATGGAAAAGATTATTTTCAGTTCAGGAATAAATAAATCATTATACTTTTTTATTATTAAACAATAATGATTATTATTATTATTATTATTATTATTATTATTATTATTGTTGTTGTTATTGTTATTGTTATTATTATTATTATTTGTAGTGTATTCAATTGAATCTAGATTGAAAAGGATTTGCAAAGCTTTTATTTGTTTTACACAACGTTCCAAATTCATTGGAATTGTGGTTGTATCTTTTCGTGGGACAACACTGAAGATACGACACTTTGTGACTTGCCGTTCACAGTCATTGTTTCTCGGAATGTGGCTATGAGGGATGCAACAGCGATGTGTGAAATTGGTGGTCTTTCTGAATGTCGATTCTTGAAGTCTGTGGCTATGACGGCAGCTGTGTTACCCGGACATCAAAATAGTCAATTCCATCTTTAGTTATCTGTGACTAACAACAATTGTTTTGTCATTTCTGTCTTGATAACTTATGAACCACAAGAGATAATGCAAATCTGATTGCTACAAGACAATTCTGGTCTTCTTTAATATGCTACTTGACTACCTTCCCATTGGAAGAACTTGCCCTTAATCCAATATGCTGGCTTTCAAGATAACAGCCAGATTCCGGGCATAGCCTAGAAAATATTAAGTACACAGTGCTAGAACCAGGCTGAACAAATTTTGCCTTTAAAGCTGCCTTTATTCTACATTATTTCCATATTAATATGATAACCTCATGCAGTTCATGCAGATTTTTTGGCTGCACATCCAAGATGCAAATCTGCTGTTCCATCGGTTTTTGACTCTATAATTTTCACTTACATTTTTCAGGAGGATTTAATGCTACAAAACACTTCATTACAAATAATTAATGATTATTGATGCTTAGTTTAATGCTCTTACTCAGGTTTTTCAGTTCTTTCATACTTGTAATTTTTTTTTCACAGATTGCACAAATTTTACTATGCACTAAATGTATGTCTATCAAATTAATCTTTAGTGAAATTTGTCACCTGTAAGCCTCAGCAACTCAGGTCCAAGTCAGAGCCTGGACGTTGAATGTGTGGAGATTACATGTTCTCTCTGTGACTGTGTGTGTTCACTCTGGGTAATTTAATTGTAGAATATAACAACTGTAGAAGTTAATTAATGTTATTCAGTATATATAAAGTTTTATGGCAGAATTTGAATAACTGCTGTAGATATACATTTTGTTTAAAATCTCTCAGTAAATAAACACATTGCTGATAACTGCTGGATACAGAGTGAAGATATGAGAATGAGTCTAACACTGAAGATTCAAAGTCTTTAGAGGCTTGTGAGAGTGAGGGCGAGGAAATTTAGTTGTGGACTATTGCTGAGTTTAGAGGTTCTGGAACCCAGAGAGAAGAAGTATTCATCACACAAGTCATGAAGCACTGACAGCTGCCCCACACAACTATTTAGCAAATCTCTCCCTGGCTGTCTCTCTCTCTCTCTCTCTCTCTCTCTCTCTCTCTCTCTCTCTCTCTCCTTTTCAGACTCTTGTTCTCCCCCCTCTCTCTCCCTTTATTCCACACACTGAGTTAGCAGAAGCTGTCTGAGTTTACAGGGTCATAGATCAGCTTTTTTTCTCCATTTGGCATGATTCATAGCTGTAGTCAGTGACTGTTTGAGAGCTCAGATGAGAGCTTTTTTTAAGATGCTGCACTACTTAGAACTTATGCATTTCTTATTAGTCATTAGCATGCCAAAAGCACAGCCACACTAATGAAGACACTTGTTCAGTGCATGTAATGGGGCTCAAGTATCAGCTTTAACAGCATTCACTAAGAGAATGGTTGGTTTTACCCGCTTGATGTTTTTGTTTTGATGAAGAACAATACACAAAACACACATTTGTAATATGGATTGATGTGTTTTTCTGACTTTTCTTTCTAAAGCACTTATAGTTGCATTTGAATTATGTACTGCTTGGCGGTCTGTGCTCCATAGATGCACAATCCCAGCATACACTACTCACAAAAATTATAGGATATATTTCAAAATGAATATGAAGCATTTACAGTTTTTCTCAGTTGCCAAGACACATTTCCTGAAACCATTCATCCATTTCTCCAAACTGTAAACACAAAATCCAATTCACAAGCTAGATTCACAACATCTCTGACTACTCATCAAAAACCAAACTATTCAAATAGTGCTCAAAACCAAACTACTGCCTCAAAACAGTTTAAACTATTGCCTCAAAACGAAACAATGTTGTCAGATCAGGCTTTGAGTAAATCAAAATGCGAAACAACACTGAACCGTCTCTGAACACTGAACACTGAAAAAAGGAAAGCACAATGATCAGGTCGCGGATATGTAGGAATATTTCTTGTCCACAAAGGAAAATGCATCTTGAAAACAAAACTTAAGTTGTGACACCTGTGCTTTGTTTGAGTTTTACTTTTGTTACCTGTGCTTACCATTATGCAACCCAAGTGCATCGCAGGGCAAAATGTGTTCTAGTGGGTGAAAATATCTTTGTAAGTTGTGTCTTACACAGTGAAAAGTGCTTTGCAAAAGGGTAACCATTTTAATAAATAGGTTCAGGGCACTTAGCATTTGGTTCAGACAACAGGGTTCAGTGTTTTGAAAAAAGAAGCATTTGATTTTATTTCATTGAACAAAATCATAAGAAAGGCAAAGGAAAAATCTGAGAAAGCAAATGAGATGCAAACTCAATTAAAGTGATTAAGATGCAAGTGACATATTCATTGGGGTGAACAGAAGAATGTCAAACTAGATGAGAGAGCCACACAATGACTTTTCAGTAGGGTGTATGGTCGCCCAAAATTGTCAAAACACACTGACAGTGATGGGGCATGGACAGGATCAGATGGTCCAGCAGTTCTTGTGGGATCACCCGCCACTCCTGCTCAGGGCAACTTCTAGCTCTAGCTGTTTTGGAATGCATTGGGCGGTTTGCCAGACATCTTCCCAAAACATTCCAAGCATGTTCAATGGGATTCAGGTCTGGAGAATGTGAAGGCCAGTCCTCCCTCCTGAAGCATAGTGCTGAGGAGATGCACACAGTTGGGTCTTTCATCATTGTCCATGAAAAGAAAGTTGTTTCCAAGTGTTGCATTACTTCCTGCCAATAAGGTCAAGTAACAGTCATCTGTGTTCCACAGAAATGTTTTATTTAGACATATTTGACAACAGCTTAGAAATATTTTGTATCATGAATTTCCATTAAACAATTGAAAAAATGTATCTTAGGTCAATTCATGTAGTTAAAAGAAAATAATATCCTGCTCTCAAAAAATCAACAAAAAGTAATGTCACAATGAAATATTACCCATTTTTTTTGTGAGCAGTGTGCTTAAAATGAACGTATGTGTCTGTTCTGCTGGCAGGTGGTTTAATAGAAAGACTTAAACTTGCTAAACTAGTTGGTCACTGTAATAACAAGTGACACTTATACACCAGCATTTCAGGTCAGAATAAATGAATGATTTATAGCTTAATTTACATTACCACTAATACATTACAGGTAGCCCAGTATCCCCTTCAATTTGATTAAAATGTCTATATTTTTATTAAACATGGGATTCAATACCTAACATTCAAAATTTGATTGAACAATACATGTCAAACTTATATAAAAGTATAAAAAAAATTTTTAAAGTTCTTTATCTAATGATTGAGCAAGAATTGCTATGACATACATCCACCAAAAACGTCTGCCATGAAACGTCTCAAAATCCTTTAAAAACCATTTGGACTTGACTGAAATGACCCAAAAACACCTATAATAATAGTCTTAGACATTGCCATGAGATGCGTATGTCTCTGTGTGTCTGTGTGTGTGTGTGTGTGTGTGTGTGTGTGTTGAGGGACTGAAGGATAATTGATGTTGGTTATCCCAAAATGGGGTTGAGATAAGATCATCTGGGGCTGCACAAGGACAGTAATCAACTTGTGCCTTAAGGAGGACAAGTAGCTGTTCTAGCTGTCATCCAGTTGCCCTTCTTTAACAGATCTGCAGCCACAAATGTGTGCCAGCTACCACTAGTAGGAGGCATAGTGGGTCACATGCTGAGGCAGCTAAAACTGATAAATGATTTCATCTTAAACAAATAAAACTAAAACACAAATCAAGTTTGACACATACATTAATGTCTACTGTAGGTTTAAGAAACCAAACTATACTGCTCACAAAAATTAGGGGATGCTTCAAAATAAAATGTCCCATAATTAAATATCCACGTTTTTTTCAGCATGCTTATAATTTAATACGAGAATTAAAAATTGCACAGTAAAACCTTTCATTTGCCCTGTGGTAAGCTGCTGTTCTGCACTATACTCTGTTCGCACTATACTCAATATGAACTTATTTCTATAGACATGGACAGTTGTGATGGCAGGTTTGAACAAAAAGAAAAAAATAATTAGTAAAAGAATATTACATGGTCTTAAAAAACAGAATAAGAAAACAAAATCACATTTCACAGGATGGGGGGTGTGGGGCATCAGCCAACTTTGAGTAACTTCAGATGAGTATAAGGAATTATCTAAAAAATATGCCTCAAACTGACCTAACTTTATGTTTACAAGCCTCACTCCAAAATCATCCTCAGGCCCTCAAGATCTTACACTTCCTGCAGTTAGTTCTTAACACTTATTTAAACAATTATTTTGTTACTTACAAAGTACCATTAAAAATTAAGACATTTTCAAGACATAAATATTTATTGTGATTTTCTGCAGAATAACTACAAATTTACATTATGTTCAGATTTAGTGGAAAGACAGTATACAAGCCCATAATAGAAGACCGTTCAGAAAATCCAATCTTATTATAGACTTAAATATTTATGCATGTAATGTACTGGTGAAATAATGTTTGGAGTGATGTTAATTTCATTAAATTAAAATATTTGCTTTTTAGATGCAGATCCATTATGCTCCATTCACTGTGTGACAGGTGAAATAAGCAATTATAAGTGACAGTAATTTACAGTGACACTTTAATAAAGTATCATTTGGCATGGATTTTTCTGTCCTTTCACAGTACTTCAGAGGGCGCATAAGATGCAAAGAAAGGAAACGAGGAAGCTTAATTAAATAAAAAAAGAAGACCAATAATTTTGTGTAATAATTTTAAGTCTACTTCTTTATGAAATCATATCCATTTGCATCTGACTAATACAATGCTGTTCTTCTGCAATGAAAACTTGGGTCAAACATTAGTTTGACAATTAAATCATTCAAATAATTTAATTTTGCCAGAGGTCTGAAAGATTTTCTTCTCCAGGGAAGTCATACGTGCTTGTCCAGTTTCTTGATATATGAATGGTCAATGGTCTCATGCCACGTGTTCCCATGAATGCAATCAGATCCTTGCAAGTAATTTAAGAGGCAGCAGCACATCTGCTTTTCAATTTACCAATAGTATTTTATGTTATTCCACTGCTATATTCCCTTAACTGGCTTCCTGTAGCAGCCCACTTCAGATTTAAAACACTGATGATTGATTACATAGCAAAACAATAGACCAGTCTCTTCCCAACTAAAAGCTTTAATAAAAATTCTCTTTTAAGGATCTTTACCTCACACAGAAACTCAAGCACGACTTGACTGTAGTCAATCCTTAAAACTAAAGGATGACAAGCATAGAGAATCTTCTCTGTTATGGCACCCAGTTAGTGGAACAAAATTCCACTGGATATCCAAATAGCATGACTCTCCTGCTAACAATTATTGACCCAGCACTGCAAGTTGTGGCCAGGCACGCCAGGTTCTCAACAACCCTGATAACACATTGTGGGTAGATTTAGTTAGCAATTTCACAGGATCAGAAGGCTGTATGACGATGGTGGTGGTGGTTGATCATTTTAACTCCTGATGACTCTCTTTTGCTTTCAGCGATTCAAAGCCTTAGTAGTGAGCTACCTCTATAGTATTCGGTTGACTGGGAGGAGTACAGCTTGGATGAATGTCTATGACTTCCTGCATAGTTTGTGATGGATTTGGGCTTAAGGATGATTCATAGCAGTACTGACCATATAGGGGTGCATCCAGACAGGGACTTCTGTCATGACACCAGGTTCACAATTAGTTGCCAAGCTGGCAGGCTCTACTGATCATAGGCAGTGAGCAGCTTCCCCTGAATTCTAATCACCTTTAGCTTGTTGCCTACTCATTAAGACTGCTAATCTTTGAGTTTCTGCATTGATGTTTAACTACAATCATGTCCCTACATGACCTTCCTGTTTATTGCCACCACCTATTCTACCCATTAGCCATTACCCATTAGCAAAATAGAGTAGCTGCTGAACACCCTCTTATATTCCTTGTATCCCATTCTCTCTGAGGCGAGGTTTTCAAATTAATTGTCAAATTGTTTAGCATTTAACATTTCCTCTCTACTTTGTTATTTCTGTTGACTAGAAATTATGGATTGTTCCCTTGCGATGCGGTCATCCATGCTGCTCCAATGTTGTACTACATTGCGATGAATGTTGTCAAACTTGTTTGAGTTAACTATTGAATATTTGTACAATTGTGTTTATGAGACATTATAAAAACACATCTTTAAACAAAATGTAACCCCATGGGCTACAGAAGCAGAAGGTGAAAGACATAAGAAACTGATATAACAGAAGGTACAGACTTACTGAAGCTAAACAGTTAGTCAATCCTGTTATATTAAAGTCATAATCTATAACAATCCCATGCTTAAGTATTAGTGACTAAAATACCATGTATTTACCTTAGAGCAATTTGCTTGGTTAATATTCTGTATATTAACACTATAAAGTGGTTTCTTTAAGGTCTAGGTATGAGTAGTGCAACGTTTGGGTTTCAACCTGTGTACAGCACAAATAAGTCTGCATTTCCACTCCTAAAAAGAGCTTTCAAGGTTTGTCAGCTTTTTAATGGACTCTTTGAATGACCTGGTAATGCCGCATGACAGGCTCAGCCTCCAGCTGAAGTGTCAGTGGGATGTGTGGGCTGAGTGCAGCTAGCTGCAGGCTCTCTGCCTCAGGATTAAAAGCTCAGATGAGTTCCTGCTGGTTCTCTGGTGTTCTTGGAAGACGGAAAAGTATTAGAGCACTTTCACACAGAAGGGTCACGTTCTATTTGTACAAACAGACGTTTTCAAGCCAATGGAAAACCAATATCAGCTCACCTTTCAAATTAGGGGGAAAATGGATATTTAGATAAGTGCATGCTTCACACTTGCATTATAACTTTTAAGTTTGAAAGGACAGCAGTAGCTATTGTTAAATGCTCAAGTATTTATGTCAACGACAATCCTGTTTTTAATAGATTTTAAATTTTAAAAAGTAATTGATGTGATTGTTAGATTGCACATGCATGCTGCTCCCTGTTGGAAATTTATTGGTAAATATTGAGTGCTAAGTTAAGTTAACAAACTATATGCTTAAATTTGAGCCAGACTTGTTTTACGCAAAACATGATTCATGATTCACAATTCACATTTTGGTACACAGTGATTCAGTGATTCAGGTTCAATAGCCTTTTTCTATAGAGAAGGTCTTTCATTATGTTTTTTTAGATCTATTGTACTGTATTCTTAGTGCAAATAAGTCCCAGTGTATACTCAAAATGTTAGGTTATAAGAGCAAAAGCAAAACAGGAATTTAATGCTCCAGAACACAGGCTTCAACTAGTTAAGCAGGTATGCCATTGCCCAGAGTTAACCAGTAGAGTAAGTGTTTTGCTTTTACCTTGCACTTTCAAACCATTACTCACTAAATTCCATGACATTTTTCAGTTCTTTATTATACAATACATTTTTATTGTTAGTGATTCTGGCCAGTTGTAGGTTACGTGTTTTAAACAATAAAGTCGGCCTCACTGTTATACAGAATAGACTTTATTAAACACCTCAAATATGAACACCACCTTCATGATACATTTAACTTATGATGGATTTGTCAGAACATATCCCCTTTGTAAATCAGGGAACACTGATCAGTACTCCCTGTGCAGTACAACTCAATTAATGCATTTAACACCTCAGACAGTGTGGATTTTCTAAGGGTCTGGAGCCGATTAATTCAATTTACATAATATTTCAGGAGAAAATGCTTGGGTTTCAGGATATTTGGTTTTCAACAAGCGTTCCAGAATGGACTGAAAGACAAGAACCAAGGTACCACAGTAGATCCTATTGTACATTAAAATACACAAGTCCTAATGTAAACAGCACCAGCAACTGTGTGTTTAGTGGTTCATATAGCGAGTTAAAATACCACATAATACACCAGAAATCGGATAATGTGTCTTTGAATAGCACGCTTTAATAACTTTGCCTACAAAAGTAGTTAAGGGTTTTTTGGTGTTTTTATCAAGGTACCGACAGCAAGACATTAACATGGGTGGGGACATACAAACACACACTGACACATTTAGTAGCATACATAAGGAATTGGGATACATGAAGAGGACAAAGAGAGGCAAAGGCTAGTCTGATTCACAGATAACAGGAGGGCCAATGTAATTGTTCCTGATGCCACAATGTTATGCTATCATAGCTGAAAGTAGATATGGTGAATTATCAACAATACTAATATATATTAAAATGTCACTGAAAGCTTTTCTGTAATTATATATCCTCTTTCAATATTTTGCCTTAAAAATAATGCAATGCCATTATACCTGTAGGGACACTAATGTTAACTGCCACAAGCTAATGTAATGCTAGTATGGTAATAACATACATAAGCTAATATGAGTGATACGCATACTGCCCATGAAGCTTGGCTTTTAAAGATTTAAAAGTGCTTTGAAACTCTCAACTGGTTTAAAGCATTAAATTGGATTTAGACTTGTGCATTAAAAAATACATTTAGGAGTAGTCCTGCATTAGAAAAATTATTTCCTGTACCTATATTCTATAGAATGTATAGAGGACAAGTAAAGAAATAAAATGAAGAAAAAGTAGCAGGCACAGGCCACTTTTCCATAGCTGTCACCTTATCTGAATTGGTGGCTAGTTCTTAGAAATAGAAAAATTCTAAGTTTTTAAGAACTTCCTTAAGTCACATTAGTACCATTTCCAGTCTACGCAAATGTTTTTCAAAGGTCCTAGAGTACAATAACAGATCATCCAAATAAACCAGTACAATCTGGAAAATCAAATGATCCATCATCATTTACACGTATACATGTTATACTAACCTCTGAAATGTGGCCAACCCAATTGAGAACACCACTGCTTTTCTGCGATATTCAAATAACCCAAGAGGCACTGCAAATGCAGTCAAACATGCTCATCAGCTTCCACCTGGTGATAGCCATTTTCCAAAAACATTTTTAAAAGAATCTTCCAGCAGCATAGGTGTGCAGCAGTTAGTACAGTCACCTCACAGCTCCAGTGACCCTGGTTTGATCCGCAACTTTGCATGCCCTCCCAGTGTCAGACGTTTACTCTGAGCACTTAGGTTTCTTCCCAGATTCCAAAAATCTTGAGTGTTAGGTTAATTGGTGGCTCTGAATTGACGTGAATGTATGTGCCTTATAATGAATTGGTGCCCTGGTCGGCTTAAGCGGATAAGGAATGAATGAATGTAGATGCTTCCTGCTTCCATATTGTTTCATATGACCACAACAGGATAGATTCAACTTTATTGTCATTGCTTAGTACAAGTACAAGGCAACGAAATGTAAAGACAGGTTTGAGGTACTGCGCTCCTAATTAACTCTTTTTTTATATGGCTTATAATGATAATTATATTATATCATATAATGTGTAGGGTAAATATGCCTATATGGATGTGTCACAGGGACATCATCAATTAGATTATTTATTTGCTTTTATTTTGTTTGACTTTATCTGTATAACTAAGTTCTTCATTCTCAATAGCCAAAGACAAAAGGCAGTCACATTTATTTCTATAGCACTTTCTTCCAATGAGTATCATCTCAAAACAGCTTTAAAGTGAGCAAGCCAAGGGCAACACTATCATGGAAAAACTCCCTAAAAGTTACAAGGAATAGATTTTGGTAAGGCCAAGACTCAAAAAGGGACCTTAGATGGTTTAGATGACATGCATGTAATAATTAAATTAAAGTTAGCAAAATTGTCTGCACACTTTGTAAGTAATACACACTCGCTATTTAAATTGCTGACTGGATGCTGGAAGGCCTTTGTTATTCATTATCACTACTTCACCACCTGAAGATATACACACTGACATTTCACTTTGCAACACAATTCTTCACCAACAAGCTATACTGGACATAAAACAGCAAGCCATGTTCTCTTTTGAAATCAGATAAACAACCTGTACTGGCACTGTATGACAATCAACCAGCGTATGAACCACAATTCAGGATGTGTTATGGGAATTATGTGGGATGAACCAAGTACCAACCCCCCTGTCCTTACCTATTTTGAAAGGGTCCACACATACTGTGGGTAAGTGTATTTTATATCTCTATGTTAACCACACAACAAATGTCTTCTCAACTATAAGTAGCATGTGTTTGATGAAATGCACATTTCTATTTAGGATCCAGTTTCCCTCCCAAGGAGGCCTCAAACTCAGATGATCCAGTGGCATATAGTGACTAATTATTTTCAAGCCAAAAGTTCCTGGGATTTTTCTGAATTTTATTTTTAGAGATCTGTTTAAAAAAGGTCATAGATTCTTAACTAATCTTAATCCTTGGAATAAAGTGTGTTTAATCTATCTTCACATTTTTCTAGAAAATTTGTTATGGATTATTGCGTTTACGCTATTTTAAACCTGGAGAGAGCCAAATATGTCACAAATCTCACCATCCTCGCCCGTCAACAATGATCAGCAAGGGCTAAAACTTTTTACAGAGACATGGAATAATCAAAATGCTTTTAGAAGACACATGCTCTTCGTAATTAACAAAGTCAGCCATTAGGCATAAGCACTTCCTTCAGGCACATGAACATCAGTATATATCTTCTCAATGATTATTGATCTCTGTCTTCAGCTTATTACATATTGACAAATCATTATGATTTCTTTGCAACATTACAGTCGAGTAGTCTGCAGCAATAGAACGCCCTTGGTCTTTCCGCCAGTCTCTGCTTCTGATGATCTCATGACACCTATTTTCATTCTCCAACAATCAAGATCCACTTCTGGACTGATCTTCACCAGTGCTATATTTAAGTTTTATTTCTAATACTGTAGAAAAATTGTCTCAGTTTATATTTTAAACCAGTCCTAATACAAACTTATTGAAATGGTGTAAGGATGCATGACCAGTTAGTGGAGTGTAACCATACACCCTACTGAACAGTCAATGTGTTGTACTCTCATCCAGTTGACATGCTTCTGTTCACCCCCATGAATATGCCACTTGCTACTCAATCACGATAATTGAGTTTGCATCTCATTTGCATAATCGAAAAACTTTCTTTGACTTTTCATTTGCTTTTCTGATGATCTTGTTTAATGAAATAAAATCAAATGCATCTTTCTTTAATCACTTCATATTCATTCTGGAACATCCCCTGATTTTTGTGATCAGTGAAGATGGCATCCAGTGCAGACCAGTGTGCCAAATGCTGTGCTGAGTGAAAGCATCAGAAGAAACATAGCTTGAGTGGACCGGCAGTAATCAGCCCTAAGTGTAATCAGCTGGGTTGAGCAAGTGTATTTAAAGCTGATCCTAACTATGCTTAATGCTTTAGTGTTTTTACTGTACAGAAATTGCCTGTGTGTGTGTGTGGTTGAGAAATAATGAAAAGAAAATAGTTTTTCAAATATATTAAAAAGTTTTACAATGGCAAAAAGAAAGAAAACTATAAACAAAGATCCACTGGGGGAAAACAACAACATTTTGGTTGGATTTCGAGAATAAACTCAATATTTCAAAAATAAATCATAATATTTAAATAATAAACTCATAATTTCAGAATACATTTGTATTCTTTAGTGTATAAAGTCAAAATATTTAGAGAATAAACTTTGGCTAGTCGTTTGTATTATCCATTTCCATCCACATGTCATGGTCAATAAACCCATCAATGTAATCACTGGTCAAAATGCAATACAGCTTTGGTTCATTATATAAATATATGTGCCATAATGTGCTGGAGTTGAATTGACTGTACTGACGCTGTCGAAGACACCAGCTTAATAAACTTTATAAAATACTCGACATCCCTCATTTTCACAGTTAAGTTACAGTGTTAAAGTTTCAGCATTTTGACGTAGTTCTCAAAATACAAGTTTATTCTCTACAATTGTATTGTCTAAATATTACAAGTTTATTCTGAAATTCCAAACAAAAACTTGAAGAAAGTGATGAAAGGTTGTTTCGCTTAAATGTAGGAGTGTAGAAGTGTAAGAGTAGCCTAGTCTTTTGTGTGTTGAGTTTGTCGTCCATTTCTGTTTTTAACAAAAGCCATTCAAAAGGAACAAAAAAGGAACATTGTGTGCAGGAGCCATTTTGAAGTTATACCATTCTTCTATAAGCCATTAGTATGATGGCTGCAAGATGGCCTACACTGATCCTGACCTTGGACTCCGTCTGTGAGTCTTCACATCTTCCCTATATCTGCATAAGTTTACTCCAGGTACTCTGGTTTCCTCTCACATATCAAAACATGCATTAGCCAAATTGATCACTCTAAATTGCCCCAGTATAAAAGTGTCTGATTAGTATCAATGTAACCTTGCTCCTGTAGGGAATAGTCACTGATGCTGATGTGACATTAAATAAAAAATAAATCCAATCCAATTTGTCTACCAAGAATATAATGTGCATACACAAGTAGCCTACCTCTCGCTACCTTACTCTCAAATATTTAACAGATTCATATAGGGGGAAAACCATCTATATTTATATACATATATAGTTTTATATATTAATAGTGTATATATATATATATATTTCAGGTGTCTTTATGCACCATACTGAGCGGTTCTCGAATTGGTATTATGGTTTTCGGTCCTCCCTTTGTTTACCCCGACTCAGTATCTACTTACTCCCTGTTGGACTCTGTTAGCATATCGGCTGAACCCTGCCTCTAATAGCATTTACGGATTTGATTTATGTCTTTGCTTTGTTTATATATATATATATATATATATATTGCTCACAAAATTTAGGGGAAGTTTCATTAGGGGATTCAGCTGTTAAGTAACTAAAATGTCTAAACACAGGGAAGAGGTAGAGGATCTGCTGAAACCAAGCATCAGATTGGGGAAGAGAAGTGACTTAAGTGACTATATAAAGAGTTATTGTCATGGTTGTTGTCACGAAATACACAAATTTACAAACATTAGGGGATTTTTCTTTATGATTTTTTATTACATTATGAAGTGTCCCCTAATGTTTGTGAGCAGTGTATGTATAAACTGATCCTAGTCAGGGTTGCAGGAAAGCTGTACCACTTTAACCCATTGAAAGGTATTTAAAAGAAACAAGCATCTGCACTATTTTATGTAGGACCATTCTATTTAAAAAGAAAACCAACTTTTAATTAAATTCAATTTTTTACACTGCATTATTTAAGAACGCGCTGGAAGGGCGTGAGGCCTGTAGAGGAGTGGTGAAGGGTGTTCTGCACAATCTCCACTCAGGGGAGGAAACGGGCCCAGTCGGTCGGGTTCTCCACGCAGTAAAGTGTCAGGAACTTCCCCAGCTCCTGGTTCGCCCTCTCACACTGGCAATTGGATTGGGGATGGTAACTCGAGGCAGCCCACACAGCAGAGGGAAATTGAGGACCTCGGTCGGTATGTATGACCTCCAGGTTACCAGATATTGTAAAGACTTTAGCAAACAGCTTTTCCACTGTTTTGAAGGCTATGGAAAGCTTGGGAAAAGGGATTAATCTTACCGACCTGGAGAAGCCATCAAGGATGGTGAGTACCGTGGTTCTGGTTCTTCAGAGCCAGACTTTAGGCAACGAGAGAGGGCGCCAGCTTTGCGGTTCTTTGTTCCCAATCGGTAAGCGATGACAAGGTCGAACCGGGTGAAGAACAATGCCCATCGGGCCTGGCAAGGGCTGAGCCATCTCACAGCCTTCAGGTATTCTAGTTTTTGTAGTCAGTGTATATGATGACTGGGTGTTTAGCCCCCTCTAGCCAATGTCTCCACTCCTCCAGGGCCAGCTTGATTGCAAGCTCTCTATCCCCCACATCGTAGTTGCACTCTGCTGAGGTCAGCTTGTGGGAGAAGAAGGCAACAGGGTAAAGCTTGGGAGGGTCACCAAGTCGCTGGGAGAGGATGGCCCCAACTCCCACCGATGAGGCATCCACCTCGACCACAAAGTGGGGGCTCCGGGTGACCCAAAACCAGGACTTGCGAGAAGACCCTCTTGAACGCTTCTTCAACCTCTGGTGACCAACGGAGACAACGGGGCATACCGTGGAGCACAGGTACTCGTAGTGGCCCGTGCTGGTGTTAAAGGCGGTCTCATCCCGCTCCCTGATCCGCACCAGATTGCATGCATTGCGAATATACAGCTTTGTGTACCATTTGGCGGAGTGGAGCTGTTCCAGGGCTGATGGATACGAGTACCTCTTTGTGATTGGGTTCAGCCCACGGTAGGGTGGCGGCCGAGCCGGAGGGCTGGATAGTATTCAGCTGGCCTGATGGCAGTTGGAGGTAGTGGTAAAAACAGTAAAAAGCCCTGTTGACTTCTTACAGAAGTTCCTTGGCCAATCAGGCGAGGGCAATGAAGCCATGGGAGGCCCAGGATGATGGGGTGAGTGAGTCCCGCCATAGGGAAGAAGGAGATGGTCTCCACATGGATGGCACCAGCACGCAACCCTAAGGGAGCTATGACCCTGTTGAGGGGACCTGCGCCCAGGGGTTGGCCATTGGTGGCTGTGACGAGACGTCCTGTCGAGAGGTTGGAGCAAGGAATCCTCTTGATGAGGAGGCGCTCGGCGATGTAATTCCCCTGGACCCCAGAGTCAATTAGCACTGCAACAGAGAGCTCTGTGTGAGGTAGGCAAAGGACAACTGGCAGACAGAACAAAATCGGGGCATGAGACGTACTCACCCGGGGTGTGTGTGCTGGAGGACCTGCACTCGCTGAGGTGGAACTTGAAGTCAGAGGCTGGTCACACTGAGAGCGGAAGTGCTGATCGGAGCCACAGTAGAAAGAGACCCTGGGAAGCACGGCATTGGCATTCCAGGGACGAGAGACGGGCCCTGCCGAGTTCCATGGGCTCTGTGGGAGGTGGCGAGGTTGGTGACGGCATGGAGAGCTGGGTCCGGCTTCGAGAACCAATGAGCTGGTCGAACTTGATGGTCAGGGCGATGAGATCATCCAGGTTCAAGTCGGCGCCACTGCCCAGTAGCTCATGCTTGTTCCAAATGGTGGTGGTCCAATCCAGAGCGGGACCGGTGAGGAGGGAAATAGCTACCACAGTGCGAACTGAATCCACTTCTGGCGTCAAATGGGTGAAATACAGGTCGCACTGTAACAGGAAGCCTTGGCAACGGTCTGGCGCTTCATCATTTCGGTCCGGTAGTGCGTTCCTGTAGACAGCAGAGGGCATAGCTGCGCATGGTGGTCTGAAGAGCAGTGGAACGGCGTCTGCGAGAGGTGGAAGACCTGGGACAAACGTGAATTGTCAAAAAGAAACTTCAGTAGAGATCCAATAAATTAACTTGGAAATAATATTTATGGGTCTTAAGTATACAATTTGTGGGATAAAAGCTCTCTACGAGTTTAAACTACTCAATTCCTTATTTTTAAAGACAGAGTAGAAAAAGACAAAGTATTTTTTGAGTGTTCAGGACTGTAGCTCTCCAAAAACAGCTTTGAATAAATTGGTGTCACAGCCAATTACCCCCAAGTGTCTCTGCACATACTTGACAAAGCAAGGCTCAGTGAAAACACATTTTCTGGAAACCACATGATCAGGCGGATCGTAGATTTATGCAGAAAACTGTTCTTATTTGAGCAAAGTGTTAAATCAGTTTTGCTGAGACATCCAAACACTTACAGGTAGTCTAAATGATGACGAGCTACTGCCAAATGGACAAGAATGTTTTTAAGGTAGACACTTTTCACTTAACATAGACAAAAATGTATCCATCAGGTACTGCAAAAATATTCTTGAAAACAGCTAAACAAATAAAATACAAATAAACCTCAGACTAAATCTTTCTTGACATTATCTGCTACATACTGTGCCCCACTAATTCATGACAAAAAGAAGTAAATTTTATCCTGCATTGCTGAACAGAACTACTTATGCCTCATTATGCCTCAGTATCTTTCCAAAAGTTTCTGTAGCTAATGCTTTAAGTCAGAGTCTTAAAGCATTACACTGGTCCATAAAACTGGTGGATATTTAATTAGGGGATATTTCATTTTAAGATTTTCCCTAAATTTGTGAGCAGTATTTAAAAGAAAGTCAACCACACTGTAGAAATGGTCATGTAAAAGCATAACTATATGTTGTGGCCATTTCTAACCATTTTACATGCCACAAATACACATTAGACCACTGAAGAAAATGCTTTCATTACACTAGCCAAGGCATTAATTACATTACATTCATGTAATAAAAACAAATCATTTTTTGTTCTTTATTTCACATCCATGGCAGAGTAACAACCACTGTAGTGTTAAATCCCAAAATGTCTATAATATTTAACAGGTTTTATGCATAGTTGTGCCCCTCTAACTGATTGGCAAACAGACTCTAAACTCGGGGTGCCCCAGTATGACTAATTGACTAGAAATGCCCCTGTCATCTGATTTCATTTTAACATGGTATTAATATTGAAACATACAAAGACATAAACAGTGCTAGTACATACCCTGTTTATACCCGGTATAGACGGTGCCAATCCATCACAGGGGTGCACACACACACACACACACACACACACACACACACCTATACACACACAGGGGCATATATACATACACGCAGCACACCACACACTACATACACACACAGGCATACAAACATACACACACACCACACCACACCACACACATACATACACACTCACACCACACACTACATACACACACATACATACATACATACATACACACTCACACCACACACTACATACACACACAGGCATACATACATACACACTCACACCACACCACACACATACATACATACACACTCACACCACACACTACATACACACACCGGCATACATACACACACCACACCACACCACACATACATACACACTCACACCACACACTACATACACACACCGGCATACATACATACATACACCACACCACACCACACACATACATACATACACACTCACACCACACACTACATACATACACAGGCATACATATACACACCACACCACACACATACACACTCACACCACACACTACATACACACACAGGCATACATACATACATACATACACCACACCACACCACACACATACATACACACTCACACCACACACTACATACACACACAGGCATACATACACACACCACACCACACCACACACATACATACACATAGCCCAGCATGTTTCCCGAGGAGATCAGGAAGCAAGCATCCCAGTTTTATTCCTCCTGAGGAATTATGGAACATTCCACAAACACTCGAGGGATCAGAGGGGTGGGGTGTTGTGAACTTCATCCAGATGGTGCTCACACAGACATACACAGGTCAATCGCTGACCTGACCTCTGATCTCCCCTTCATACTTTCACAAACACACAACACATGGTTAAGTCCTCATCAGTGAAACAGTCGCATCTGCAAAACACGCACTTTCACACGCCTCGGTTTTCTCGGCACATTTATTAACCATCTAACAAGGACAGCTCCTAAGGATTTAACTTTGCCTTTTCGTGCCTTAAATCATTTGAAATTTCCACTGTTGACAGCGTTCATCCTGCACGCGCTCCTGCCTATTTCCACATCTTCTCAAAGGCTCATTTCCAAGGTCGAAAGGCTGCGATTCGGCGCCCGGGGCGTCACTCACCGTGGGTGTGGTCAGAGAGGCGTGGCCACTAAGGAAGGAGTTAGACACGGATAGGCTGAGACCAATAGCAGACTCCGCCTCCTCTGGAGCCCCAGTGGAAGGAGGGAGGAGTGAAAGGGAAGAGGAAGAAGAGGAAGAAGGAGAGGAAGAATGGGATGCCTAGATAAAGAGACAGAGGGAAGTGGAGATGAGATCAAAATAAGAAAAGAAGAAAAGAAAAACAGAGTAAGACTACAAAACATGCTATTACCAATAGGAAAATAGGTAGTAAATAGAGTATTCGGCACACACAGTCAGAAGTGCAAAGAGAAAGTGAAGAGGGATGGAAGACACAAAGAGGTGACAGAGAAACACTCACTGACAAATAAAACTAAGAACTCGCCAAGAGAGAGTTGTGTGAATGTAATGATGACATATTTACATTTTACATTTTTAGAGCATTTAGCAGACGCCCTTATCCAGAGCGACAATCTAAGCAATTGTGGGTTAAAGGCTTTGCTTAAGGGCCCAACTGCAGCAGAGGGTGGGATTTGAACCCTGGACCTTCCGGTCCACAGGCTAGGACCTTATCTACCAGGCCAGCGCAGTCTCGACATGTATAAGTGATTACCATATTAGAGTGAAGCGATTATTTCCAGAAAAACTGTACAACTGAAAGGAGGCTCTAGTTACCCTGTTGAGCCGTCTCTAGCCTGGATATGGTTCCGCATTTAAATATACAGTTTCCATATGGTATGCTGGGGCACATTCGCCCTCAGATGTTGGGCCTGTACATCCTGCACACTTGTAGTTTTCACGTAATGCCTGTTAGACAGATGGAACACACGGTCTTCCCTGACCTGATGTTTTATAAATGAAACACTGCAGTGCAGGTTAGTGTAGAATTGGACCCATCTTTTCTAGAGCATTTCCAGACTACCAAAGTTTGCTTTCTGCAGTGTTTTCTTTACTCCTGCATCTTTGATATTGTTTTTTTCCCCCTCATTCCGACTGGTCGACTACAGAATCCCATGGCGACTAGTGGATGTAGTTGACTTGTCTATGCAACCCTTACTACTCAAATCAATTCAACTCAATTTTATTTGTATAGCGCATTTTACAATAAACATGTTCACAAAGCAGCTTTACATTGATACAGTGAACAGTTAAGAACCTCCAGACCAGAAAAAAATACAGAATTCCCCCTAAACCCCCCCCCCCCCTTACTTTGTTGATTCTACGTTCATGCTACGTTTGATTCAATTCAATGAATTCAATTCAATTGGCGACGCCACTAACTACTACTATCACGCACACTTGTAGTTTGTCGAAACTGGTTCCCCAGCTGCTCGATTGGTGATCATCTCGATCTGGAGACATTAGTGGGAAACCCTAGCTGTGTGTGGGTGAGCACTATCCTGCTAAACATTGGCAGTTGGAAGGCCTGCCACGAGAGGTAACACAAGTGGCCACTGCTGACCTGTTATTGTCCCTCGTATCATTACTAGGAGTGACCGGCTGCCTAAGCCATAGCTCCCCAGATCATCACACCAGCAGTCGAGCAGTCGAGTCAGTGTGTGCCACCACACAGCAGGGTTGGGCCTGTCAATGGCAGGACGCAAGTGTATGTAGTTTTGCAGCTGATGTGGGTGCGTTTCTTTGTCAACGAATTCAGATACTAGATTGAGAATGCAGTGAGCTAAAAGTAGTTAGAAGAAAAAAGGGAAATATCAAATTGTAGGCACCATGAAAGAGAAGGAGAATAACCGAGCAAGAGGACAGGAAGAGCTGAAGTTTAAATGAACTCTACAGATATTTCTGCTGCTACAGGCTGAAGCGAGACCAAAAACGTTTTCACCGAGTCAATTGTTGTAATCTACCGTCCCAGCGAACTGAAGACGGAATTGATGAATCTGATGGTCAGGGAACGTAGCTGCTGTATCGTAGCCGCAGACTTCAACAACCGACACCCATTCGAACAGCACTGTTACATCCCTCATAACCAAACTGTGAGAACCCGGGGCTGTGTGTGACGACAAGAAACGTAGTGATCGTCCGAAAACCGCTACCGACAAAGGAACTTCAACAACGGTTTTGGCAACCTTTTAAAAAATGCCCACGATGCCCAGTACATGGCGTGTCCTGTTACTTTGCCCAGCCGTGTGTCCAAGGGTGCCCCCTTCATAAACCCATGCAGTCACAGGGAGGGCAAGCAGAATCCACACACAAAGGATCCAGGTTCGTCCACGAGCAAGAAGGTCCCGGGTTCAGTCCCAGGGTGGAGCGGCCTGGGTGTGATGTGGGTTTACTCCGGGTACTCCGGTGTCCTCGCACAGTAGGTTAATTGGTGTCTCTAAAGTGGCCCCCAGTGTGTGACTGTGTGCATGACTGTGTTTGTGTGTGTCCTTATGATGGATTGATACCCCGTCTAGGGTTGTTCCGGGCCTTGCACTCATAGTGGCCGGGTGGGCTGGCCCGCGACCTCATGTGGATTTAATGGAAGATAATACCTGCCTAAATACATTCAGTTTTTTGCCTTGTGACTGGCTGATTAGCTTTTTGCGTTAACGAGCAGTTCAACCTCGTAAAGTGGCTGCAATTGTTTGTGCGGATTCTCGTTACGTTCTGTTAGGTGGAAACTGCTTAGACATTGATCTCAGAAAACGAGATCTGTTCACGTCTGTTATTTAATAAAGGACATGAGATATTGAACAATCAATTCGTTTTATTTATCGTCGCATCAGCAACAATGACTTTTCAACACAGCCAGTCACATTCACACTCAGCCAATTGAGAGCGACCAGTTAACCTTTTGAAATGTGGGAGGAAACCAGAGTAACCAAAGTAAAATGCACAAAGATGGAAAAAACATGGAAACTTCACCCAGGTGAGCACTGAGGAGCTCTAAAGCCAAGGACCACCGTGCCGCCCATCAACACTTTATTAGAAAATAAGCTTAATGTGAATGAGTTTGCCTTAACGTTAGCATTTTTTTACGCTATGATATAGCGTTCCCTCGCCACTTCGCGGTTCACCTTTCGCGGACTCTGAGCATCGCGGGTTTTCAAAATATATTCATGGAAAAAATATATCACGGATTTTCGCTGTTTCACAGGTTTTTGCGGAACTTTTACATTAAAAAAAAAAAAACAATCACAAAATGTATAAAAAATATATAAAATACTCAATGTGTAGGATATGAGGTGCTTTAAGCTCGGTACGGACGGAGCATGTGTGATACGAGAGTGATGTACGGAGTGTTAAGTAAAGAGAACGTTCCATTACT
>JAUZST010017117.1:0-33931 GCA_034779995.1 Parotocinclus haroldoi
CACAATCCATATTCAATACTCAAATTTCAATGAAACGGCTGTAGATTATAAACGATGTGTTTAGAGAAAATACCTATAAATTGCCATGGCAAATTGATTGGTGGCATAGTAAGTCCCAGATGCCCTTACCAAGAAAAGGAGACTTGAAACATGGTCAAAACTGCTTTAAGAGACTGTTAAGATATGATAAAGCTAAACAGTTGGTATTTAAATGTCATAAGCTGAACTTTGTAGTCAGTCAGGCAGCCAGTGTAAACCGAATAGCACAAAGTGGTGATATGCTTTTACTTTCATTTCAGGTATTCAGTAGCTGAAGCAATTGTAAGGATACCTGCTTTTGACTCAGGTGACCATACACTTGGTTGTTCTTCTGCCAGGTTTACTTTAGTTGTAGACGTCAGTGTCAACTGAGGACTTACTTCAGGCACAACTTTAAACACTTGTAGCCTGGACAGATTTCAGATGTTCTTGAAAGCGCTACTGAAGTGCCTTTAAAATATCCTTCCTACCTGATAAATCCATTGGCAACCAATTATAAGTGTTACCAAATAGATAAGCTACTGATAAGGGATGGCTTATTCATAGAAAGTGTTTTGTGTGTGTGTGTGTGTGTGGGGGGGGGGGGGTTTGATGGGAAGAGAAACCCACTTTTCTGAGAAGAGAACCTTGTTGCATGTTTGAGATGTGATAAGCACAACAAAGGCAGTAGTCACTTCGTTCTATTCAGCTAGGCCTTTGTTTGTGTATGTTTGGGCTGGAGGCTGTATCTGGCTGTGTGTGAAGACTGGGCCGGGTGTTGCTCCCTCATGCCCATAGCAGGAGCAGAAGGAGAACTGAATAAAACTGGTGGCCATGTGGGAGTCTGAAGGTCTGGTGAGGGTCTCAACACTCTGACTTTCCCAGAGGCCTTTGGGAGTCACTGCAGTAGTGCAACAGCTGGCCAGGGTCTCACATTTCCCTGATGAAACATAAGACAGATAGGAGAAGGCCTAGTACATAGATGCACATACACAGATACAAAATATGGGATTGCAAAGATTGATATCAGTGGACATGTATTTAACTAAAGCACATATTAGCATTATACTTCTTTTTGTGTCATCTTTTTACTTTTGTTAAAAGTTACAGAAAATGACACATCTGTTTTTTAGTCAAACAGACCTATAGTAATTTATATGGTTTTATTGAAAAAATAAATGCCATAGAAGTAAGAATGATGACAAGAAAGAGTGGTTTTGATTAAAGGGCAGCTTTATAGTTTATGTACAGTCCTAGAGTAGAGGGGAAAGGTCATCTTTTCTTTATCCATTTATATTCATCCTTCTTTTGTTTAGTGCTTCAGACCTACCATACGTATGCTTCTCCATTATTCACCACTACAAAAGCTAATCACTGCCTTGTTTGTAGAGAGTTTCATTTGTCGCCAATCTCAATTACTAGTGTGCTAAGCAAAATTGCACTTTCTGCCTTTGTAATTAGTTGTTCACAAAAGGCACATAATTGAGGTATTGTGTTTAGTAGCAGTATGCCCAGTCATTGATGTCATGGGTTCACCCTTAGTAACTGCTTTATCTTGGTCAGGGTCAGAATGTGTTCAGAGGCTACCAAGAAAACACTAGTTGAGAATTCACACAAGAATCAGTCCATCTTTTATCATCGCACACTCATTATGTGCAATTTTAGAGTAGAGTAAGCATGCTTAGGGAGGTGAAATGAAACTTGAATACTGAAAAGACTTGCTGCATCCAGAGGGGAGGATCAGTCAAAGGTCCTGAAGGCAGTTTGTGGCACCAACACTACCTGTTTTGCCACCCTTACCCAAAAAGTGCGCTGTCTGTGCTCTCGAACCATTCAAGAAAGATTGGTGTCCATAGATTCAAATTAGGGGTGGGGGAAAAATTCGCAATTCGGATGTTAGCGATTCTGAATCGATTAACAAATGCCAGTAATCGATAATCGAGCACACTTGCATCTGAACGTGCAGACCAGCTTCTGTTCTTACACATGAACATTAGCACTCACTAACTGAGCTCTGTAACGTCTATTTGAAGTTTAATATTCTCTAGGTATCTGTTTTCTCTTTATTTGCGCCTTTTCTCTGTTGCGCTTCTCTCAGTCTCGCTTTCGCTTCAAAATGTTTCTCGTTTTTGACTTTTAGACCCGATTTGAAGGGGTTGGGTAAATCTAGGGAATCATTGGCTACTGGAGTTAAGCCCCACTACTTTCTCATATCAGCTAGTTTTAACGATTATGCCTTTTAATAATGAAGCTTAGAGTCAGACTGTTAAACTGCTAAACTTTTTGAAGTGAAAGCGTGACTGACAGAAGCGCAACGGAGAAAAGGCGCAAATAAAGCGAAAACAAATACTTAAAGTATATTAAACTCAAACAGAAATATTCTGTTTACAAACCGGTTTTTATTACAAAATGTACATCTTTGTCTACTTTTTTTGGTTCTCAAAACTTTAGGAACTATTTTTACGCCATAGATGTGTTTCAGGTAAAGTGGTTTTCTGGTAAAGAAATGAATTGTGATGCATCAATAATCGTTGCCCTTTGAATCCCACACCTAGTACAAATAACACCCCATCACAACGAATTACTGTCCATAATAGACATATCACTCACAAAAATTGCAGATAGAACTGTGCAGCCCTTGTCATTTGTACAGATTCTGTTCACACCAGTCATTCGCATTCGCAAAAGTTTGTCTATAATAGAATTAGGTTTGATCTGTTAAATGAAGAATTCTGTACAATTACATAATCTGCAACATCAGGAGAAAATTGAATTGGAAGTAACATGATAACTGTAGTCCTGTTATTTACAGTAATTGTGTATCTCAGCTCATATAAGCCTTGTTGCTAATTAGTCAGGAGATCAGTGAGGAAACAATCAAAATATGCTTATTGACAGTCTGTTACTATAGCTATAATATGTTTCAGTTAACAAATATTGATACACTGGGGAGTGTTTTTGGATATGGTCATCATAGGAATACACAGCTCCATGGGCATGCTTATCTTTCACTAACATAGGGTTTGAAATGTGATTGAAAGTACTTGTCTTCAAGAGTAATAGATTAGATTCGATTACGATTCAGATTACGATTACGATCAGATTGGATTATGATTCAGTGGGCAACGATTATCGATGCATCTCGGTTGGTTTTCTTTTCTATATGGAGCTTTTTTTTCTTTACCATGTGACTACATGAAACAAATCTATGGTGTCAAAACAGGTCATAACGTTTTGAGAACCAACAAAAAAAGCTTAACCAAAAATGTACATTTTGTTATAAAACCGGTTTGTAAACAGAATACTTTTGTTTGTAATCGAGAGGGGAGAGAGGTGTGAATAGGTGTGAACGGTGGCATTTCTTTTCCCCAAAAAAATTGTGAAGTGCTTACAAATTTGGTGTGTTAGCCCTTGTATTTAGTGCTTCCTTAGGTTTGTTCATTTGCCCTGTGATGTTAGCTGAACAAATGGCACCATGTACATGAAGAAGATGGAACAACAAAAGTTAGAAAACTGTCTTAACCTGGAAATCAAAGCACACACTGGGGTCATGTACACACACACACACAGGCTGTGCACAGGGCAGTATTGTGCTACAATTGCACTTAGCCTGTACCATAGTTTAACCTCTGACAAGCAAGTTGATTTACATGAAGCAACACTGTGCAAATGCTAGCTGGTTGTTATGGTGGTAAAAGTGATATACTTTCAGAAACCAGCGTGGACCCTGAACTGCATAATTAGATTGTGCTTGTCTTTTTTACTTATATACGTTGTTTGTTTTAAATCAGGTTATTTGTGTGGCTTGCATTGCTCTGTAAAGCATAATATGCAATACTGAAAAAATAACATTTTGGAGGATTTTTAAACACGCACTGATTTTTGGGGAATCTAATATTGGTAAACGGAGTGACAAAAGGTAATGTAAGTTGATACTGCATCTGTTTTACCTGCACATGCACAGCAGGGTTTAAAACACAGGATGTGTTTCTCAGGTAGTTTGCATTTCTCCTCCATCTGTCATCTCTCTGACACAGAGGTTCTTTGATAGGCATAATGTCTCGACCCTGTACAATGTTCTTATTCTTACCTTCTGTCATTAAAGAGTGGTCTCAGATTTCATGCTTTATTCTCCAGTAACTATATGAAAAGGCCCAGTGATGTTAAATTGGAAAAAAGAAGGTTCCCCAGTGTACAAAATATCAAGGTGCCAGAAATTGACACAGCTTGTTTGAAAACATCATTTTTTAGTAAGTGGTTATAAAAAAATAAAGTCATATTTCTTTCATTTGTAGATATTAACCTTTTTATTTATCTTTATGTAGGGTGTCAGTAATTGTGGAGCTAACTGTCTGCACTCACCGATTTTAATGGAAAGAAAGGAAGGTGTGTTTGAAGCATTCTTAATGAACGCCTAGGGTGCCTTAGGTCCCTGTGGTCACCCACGCATCACTGCTGTTCTATCACCATTAGGAATGTGTGTGTGGCGCACACACTGATAAACACTACAAAACAGCCTGCTATATCATCCATCATCCATTTTCCCTCGTTGTTCTGCTGTTAAATTTCCATAAGCTAGTCACGTTGAGCAGGGCTGAGTGGATCTGCATGGCTTGCAGTGTCTAATAAACAGACCTTTCTGGGAGCAAGAGGAAACTGCATTACTGCAGAAGGTACAGATGCTGAGTAAAAGCCCTCTGCTCTCCCCTGGGACCTCAATTCAGATAAGGAATAATCACATTACTAGTTGTATGGTGCTTTTTCTCAGCGGTGTAATGATTAGAGATCTACCCAAAAGGAAAGGGAGAGTGACATGAATTTCTTATTTTAGTCCTTTGAATATAGACACACAAAGCTGATATTATTTTAATCTGTTAAACATTTTTATTACTACTGAACTGAAATAATTGGACAGATGCTCACACTAAAGTGGACTGGCACCATGTACTTTTCAATGTGCACCTAGTGGAATTAATCACACTTGTCAGGATAAATAAATAAATGCATATTATCACCTCTTTTTAGTACTCTGTTATTGGTTGGTTAAACATGGAAGTTCCCTGATGTATGGTATAAAATGATAACATTTAAGAAAAGCAGTGCAAACTGATGAAGACTACCTGCCGAGGTAAGATCCTTTTTCTTCTGCACAGGGCACAAAAGACCATTATAAACAATAAATCTGATGGAATCCTATTACAATGATATTGTATATTTGTAACATGATCGAGTCACATGGAGAGATGTACATTTCTTTTTGCTGTTTTTGCTAAGTGTGTATTTGATATGTAGCTTACAGTCATTGGACCCCTGATTCACTGTTGCATTGTTCATTTAGATTTTATTTATTCAGCAATATTTAATAAATAATAATAATACAAATAATAATAATAATAATAATAATAATAATAATAATAGCCATCATCATCTTTATGAAGAAAAAGCTAAGATTAAGTACACCACAGTTCAATGAATGAGATTCACTGACACCAAAGGATTTTGATATAATTGTCATTCAAAGAAAACTCAACCTAGTGATTTGGTAATCTAGTGATATAACAGAATCCGAATACATGGACACATAACCTAATAAAAGTTCAACATTCAGATGGACATTTTCAAAACCCCAGCTAATAATTTGGTTGTATGTTGCACAGCTGCAGTGTGAAAGCACTGAAGTGAAAAAGCAGTTCCAAATTAGGGGCCAACACTAGCACCAGTTTTGACATAGGGTAATTGAAAAATGGCTCTAAGTTGTTTCCTGAACAGTTCTGCCCTTTAGCTTCAGTAGTCTTTGAGCCAGATGGTTACCAAAAGGTCTGGATCAGTTGTACGCTTACTTTTTAATGTTATGTACCTATTAGTAAACTTTGTGAAGGCTAATGGCCCCTCCACAGCGAACATATATAAGAATGTAAGTGTAAGACTTGGTGCATAAAAATTAAAACTGTATGGAACCCTGTTTAAGAAACAATGTACTAGAATTATCTTTAAATGTGGCATTTGAATCTAGGGTTTGAGTATCTCACCTGGAAGCTAAAATAAAATCAATGCCAGTCATACACCTGTGGAGATCAGAGTTCAACACTGCCAATTACCATTGTTGACCATTCTTAAGAAAGGCCCTTAACCGATTATAAAATTGTATCAGCTGTGGATAAGGGTTTTCTAAATGCTGTAAATGTAAGTAAAGCGTTGTAAGTCAATCAGAGACTTTATTTGACTTTATCTTGTCAAGATGCAAGAGCACAGAGCAAACAACCTGGTACAAAAGGCCAGTGAAGGAAGTGAAGGAAGACTGGCTATAGTGATAGAGAAAATAGATCTTATGTTGAATAAATGAAGCTCCTTTGACAATGTTGACATAGATGTGAAGAATACATCAGCATAACCTCAGACACTAAAGAGACTTTGATGAAAAAAAAAACACATAGAAACACTGTGTAGAGCCTAACAAAAGCAAAGTATGTTTAAACTTAAGCACTTTATTTTATAAATTTAGTAAAAGCATTGCTCATAGTGGTGATCTAAAATGAATAGGAATTGTGCCTTGAAACATCATCGCCATCTCTAAATCGAGTCTAGTGCCAGAACAATAAATGTGGTGCCATGTACAAGCTGTATCGTATGAGTGTTGTGTTTTATAAACACTTAGTTTGCCATACCTCTGTAGTATGTGTTTGTGTATGTTGACTTTATTTGCAGGTAATTCTCTCTGTGTTTATAGATAACATTGGGACAGGCCAAAGGCCCCAGCCAGGCTGGGTCAGAGATTAAACTTGTATTTGACACTGTCCTTCATCTGTATGGGTGTGGACGTTTGAAGGAACACGAGAATTGTTGAAGGTGGTTTTGAATCACCCTCTCTTACGCTCATTTCTTCCCTTGTAGACACTGACATGTCCGTGAGGCTTACCAAATGTTACACTACCGGGAGGGATATACTCTTTTTATTTCTAAACACATATAATTTAAAGTGTCTGATGAAGAATAGACTAAATAGATGATTATAGATGAAGAATGACTTCATAGATAAACAAGGGCAAATGTAGGACTAAAAAAAGATAATTAGTGGAGGCAACAGTGTATTTAAATGTGATGTTGTGTATAAGTACAGGGTCGAAAATCCTAACTGCACTGTTTCTTCTGTCTTACACAACTTATTAGTGTATACATGTATGCTCTCTCTTACCAAATCTTCATTCATGTGGGAACATATTACAAGATGTATGAGGACGGGCTGAAAGGGTGAAATCACCCGATCCAAATGTTTTGAATTGGAGTCAGTTTGCTTATTTTGGGAGTCAACGGATATGCTAATGTTCACTAGTGCCTCTAATTTGATTATGTCTCTTGTTCAACTCACCAATAGGGTAGAAATGACACTAGATTACTCAGTAAGTCCCATGGTGTAAGAGTATTAAAAACATCTCTTACATTTACTGAAACCTTTAATTCAGTGCAGATAGTATAAACCCACATTTCAAACGTTTCATGGTGTATCTGGTCAACAGTGTATCATTTTGTTAATATATATTGCTGGCAAAAATTAAGAGATATTTCATAATGGAATATTTCATTTTAAAATAGCAGTGTACGTCCAATTCTGCATTTCAGACCTCCAACACATCCCAATGTGCTGTGCCGTCTGAGGGATGGGAAATCCCAGGTCCTTTCTTCAGTTTAAGTTTGTGCTGTTCCCCTTTGCACACTGAAATTCCTCCCGATTCCTTTAATGATCGTTTAATTTTAATGATCGTAGTATTTTGCACTGCAGAGGTTGAAATATGCTTATCCCTTCTAATATTTCTTTGAAGGATGATTGTTTTTAAACATTTCAGTAATTTTCTCATGGATTTGTTGACAAACTGGAGATCCTCTGCCTATCGTTGCTCATCAAAGGCTTAGCCTTTTAAGTACAACCACCTGTTGACAGCACTTATTTGATATAACGTCATTATTTTTTTGTACCTTTTTTGGAATAGGTTGTGGGCCTGAATGCAGGAATTGATGTTTATTAACTTTAAACTTAAAACTTAAGATTTATTGAGTACTTGCTGCCTGCAGTGAAATAAACGTCAAAGCACACTTTTTCATGCACGTTTTAATTAGTATTTTCCCTAAGGTCTCAGCTTTTTCTTATATGGGGTTGAGGTTTGAATGGGTACCAAAGGTCACCTGTGTCACAAGTTATATACAGTTAGCACTTCTATGACTAATTAAGATTAAGTCACAGACCTAGATGTTGGAATTTACTTTTATTGGAAGTCTCTTTGGATGAAAGTGTTCAAAATACAAACAGTACATGCAGATTATAATTTCCTTTAGATGTTGGAATGCAGCACATCACTCACATATTGAAAAAACATTCTCTGCATGTCTGTGGATGGTGCCTGAAGCATGCTATTGATTTTCTCTGTAGTTGTAGCATTATCCACTTCCTGATTGATTATTTCTGTTTAAGTGGTTAGTGGTCTATTATCTTTCTGTTAGATGATAAAGTTCTTTAGAGATTTTAAGCAAGACTGTCTACAGTTGTGACAGTTCAGTATATTGATATAGCTGGGAGAGAAAATTGTGGTTTAATCTTTAAATATAAAGTATGATTAAGACACAAAATAACAACAAACTGACACGTCATGGAAGTTGTTTTGCTTTGACCATTTTGAACTCTGAATTGAACTTACAACCAAAGAAATTAAAATAATAATGCATTTTGCATGAACACAGGTGCAAAGAGTTTTAATAACGACATAGCATTTACACACGATTAATTAAGGATGATTAATTTAAAGGTGCTTGATTTTAAAAGTGTTCATTAAAACACAGAAATGCATTTGATTACAAATGCTTTTTGGTTTGGATTAAATTCTCGTTTGTATCTAACTGAAAAAGGTCATGTCTGTATGTGACCATGTGACGTCTTCATCCCACGTACACACATATACATTAGTTATTCAGCATGTTTTTGCATATGATGACTGGAATGCAAATTTATTTGGAAATGATCATTTAAATCTGTCTCACTCATGTACTACCCCCTTCTGTTTCTACCATTCAGGAATGAGCCATGAGCCAAAGTCACCATCGTTAGGGATGATCTCCACGGCAACACGCACCACAGCGACCATCAGCCCCCTCACACCCTCCCCCATCAACGGAACGGCATTGGCCAATGGGAACATACAGTCACAGTCTGCTCACTCTGGATTTGCCGCTGCTCTTCGCAAACTGGCCAAACAGGCGGAGGAACCCCGAGGTGGGTTTTTATCTCTGTACGCTATTCTTTTGTATATGTTGTTCTCTTTATCTCTTGGCTTGAACACACTTGTTTATGTTTGCAGTGTTGTTCCACCCGACTTCTATATATTCACACTATATTTATACATCAGCCATCTTTTTATTTCCCATCGATCAACTCATTATACGAAACTTGATCAGATGAGTTCCAATGTTCATACTTGTTTCCCTACCAGTTTCTCTCTAAAGCTTTGCGTCTACTGACCAGCACAACTCAGGACTTATCCAAGTTGTGTTTGCTCTGGAGTTCTGAACCGACCTTACTTTTCTGTTACTTTTCTTTTACTCTTCAGCCTTCTCCTGCAAACGTCTGTTGTGATTACGCTCTTCTCTTCCTTAACTGCAAAGTATTTCAGTTGTACCAGCGAACTGAATGTTTAGATAAGTTCAGGTTTTACACACGTGTACACACGTTCTGACACAGCACTGCAAGGTCTGTTTGCTGTTTTCCGATCGCACAGAATTGATTTGAATACTATTTGCATGTGGATTTGTTGGATTTCAGTTGGCTGGCACATTACTGAGGTACCCATCTGTCTGTGTGATTGTGTTCTAGCCATAGCCAAAGACGAGACTTACACACATGCACACCCACACGTTTTGTTTTCTAACGATAGCTGCCACACTTTAGAGCTTGCATGGAATTCGCCTACAGCCATTAAACTAGCGCTCTCGCTTGAAATGGCTTCTGTTTAAACTTCAAACACTAGCAGCAGATGAAAAGCAGGGGGTCGGCTGTTTGCTGGAGGGAGATTGATGAGCCGATCAGGTGATATGAGGAGTCACTTTATTTCTCCTTTTATGCTGGGAGATGTATAAAGAACGCAGAGTTCTTCTGATGTTTTTGGGCTCTTATATACACTACCATCGTAGTTCGACTGGCGATGACTGCCAAGCTTTATGACTTCATTGTTATCAAGCTGCTGTTGAACATACAGTAGAGGTTGCAACTAATGAAATGTATCTACAGAGCCTGCATGAAAAGAACCCTGGATATGACATATGGATATGATAATAGAATTAAAAGGTTTCTCAACATACTACCTTAGTTAAAGACTAAGCTACATAGCAGTGTATTACTTCAAATAAAGCAATACATTTACTTTTACATTTCACATACACAATTGGTCCAGATGATCTTTACTCCTTATATACATTTCTTAAATAATTAGAAAAACTGATTCCAAATGGAACACACTTTGCATGTATTGTAGATTAGATATTGGGACTGGTTTAGTGGTCAAGGCTCTGGACTCCCAAACAGGAGGCTGTGAGTTCACTTCAGTTGTTAGTTACTTTGATTAAGGGAATCTATTCTTTGACTGTAATGTAATTTACCCTATCCGTTGTACTTATCGCCATCTTGTTTTTTTTTTTTTTTTTTTGCATTATAACACCTTTTGAGGATATTTAAAGTTCCCGCTGCATGCACATGATCCTGATGCAATGTGTCTAGGATAGCATTACCTAATTGTAATTGAAAATACTGGAGCCGACAATATTTTCGCATTCGTATGCACACCTAACTGAGGCTTGAGCTTACACACAGGCTTAAACTTGGCTTATGATAGAGACACATGATTATGCTCACACAGCCACACGCACACAAACGCACACTCTTATCACCTCTGCGCAAACCAAGGCACCCTGAGAGGCGTTGACCTACTTTGATCCTTTAGTTGGGTGGCTTAGACAGGTGCTGTGTAGCAGTGTAGAATGTGTGTAGCTTTAAAGCCAAGAAAGTCCTTTCCCAGATGACAGTGCTTATTTGTCTCCAGCTGAACTTGTGCTGTAGGTGCTATCACTGGTGATATAAAAATGTGTGCACACGTGTCATACGAGTAAAACTGCACAGATGAATACGACAAAATTAGCAGAGCTTACGTATGTGTGATGTTTTGCAAATGCGAATGCGTGTCTGGGTTTACCACAACGAGATTATAATCACTGGTTGTCTTTATAAACTGGCATCTCCACTGACACTAAAAGTAATAATGCATATACTCTTATCTGACAGGCTGATTACTCTTTTCATCAAAACACACTCGCATATGCAAACATATACATATTCTAACAAGTGACTGGTCATTTGCTGCACCCTGAATAGGACAGTAATCTATTACAAGACATCACATACTCATTCATTCACAACAATCCACAGAGATGGATCCCTGGCTCTGTTTTACACTTGATTGCATATACTTACGTATAAACAATATAGGTTAAGACAAAGTGCACTTCGTAACAGAGGTATTGGGAAAATATGATCAGACTATGACATAAGATAGAACAGGATTCATTAGTGGTTTCAGCCTATATACCATAAAGGCTTTCTTAGTGACAGTCTTATTTTTTACAAATACTTTCATAAACATGTTTTTAATAAAGATTTTATCTATATATCATATATACCTATATATTTGTATAATCTTGTCTTAGCCTTTCCTTATGTGTCACTAATGCACCTGAATCAAAGCTCATCTTCTGTTTCATCTCTCAGGTCCCACCTCCATTAGTGGTGAATCATCTCCCATTTCCTCACCGGCCACCAGTCACAGCTCTCCAGCAGGCACGCCTAAGCGAGGTCCTCTCGTGTCGGGGACAGGACTTGGGGCTCCTCCTGGAGCCCACTCTGCATCAAGCGCCCCACCTGTGGTCACCATAGCCCCTACAAAAACAGTCAACGGCCTGTGGAGGAGTGAGGGGAGGCAGGTGAGAAAAAAAGAGCACAGTGTCTGAAACTGGGGCTGTACAATATTGTGCTTAATTTACAATATTGTGGAAATTAATGTAAGAGCTGAATTGACGAGAGCACTATACAGATGATACTTGTATTTGCATTGTAGGCATTTCGACTTATTCTGTCGTTGGTCATGTTTCATTGTTAAGATAATGCAAAGAGGTCAGAGTATCAGCTGATACCAAATGCTGATCTGAATGTGTAATCCTATTAGTAACAGAGTTGGTACTCTGACAAGTTATGGACCTCACAACAAACATTGTGTACATTGCATGAAAACCTGGAGTGAATTTGACTGGTTTGTTGCTGTTGTTTTATCTTCCATTGATCATGTTTTGCTCCAGCCTGTCACTTGTCACTTGCATGTAGATATCTGACTTTCACTCACGTGTAACACTTTCATCATGCACACAATTTGTCTCCTGTGACTGATAGTTCCATCAGTGCGGATTGGGATTTTTGCCACTGCTTGTTAACCCGTACGAATTTATGCTTCAATACGCCTGTAAATTCAGCTATTTCCTTCACACCATGGCTTTACTGGGCATGCCCATATGTAATCACTCCTTTTTGATAGTCATCAACATCTACATTGTGCTTCATTTTGTTAACTTGGCTGGCTTGCACAGAACCTTGGATCACAACTCCATCAGGCACCTTGAAAATGTACTGAAATGCCAAAATTGCACCAGGGTCTTGTGCATTATTAGTGGCCAACCTCACAGCCATGTTCCAAATCTAATGGAAAACCCTTTGAGACAAACTCCATACTAATGCATATATTTTGGATGTAATTATCTGGGTGTTATTTGTTTGTCAGTATACTGTACAATATACTCGTTTTCTGAAATTGTAACTGTTAAGCTGTGTTTCTCTATGTTTACACCAATCCTGTTAACCAGCTTCCTGTGTCATCACTATCTGCATTGTTAGAGTCTGGGTATACATGAGGAGATTCTGATTCAGAACCTGGAGATAATGTGTTTGTGTATTGGGGTGGGGGTGGGGTTCTGTATGGGGTAATGAATGCATTGTTGGGTATTGTTGATAAAGAGTTAAATATAGAGCTTACTGGGGGTGCAGCAGGGTAACATGGATTAGGAAGGGATGGTTGTAAGCTCTGGGTTTACCACTCTTGCTATTTGTGTGTGTCTGTGTGTGTGTTGATGGGTTTGTATTCTGGCTTGTTCTGCCTGTGCCCCTTTGAGCCTGTTTGGCCATGCAGTCACTGGGGGAGCAGTTTAGACAATACCCAATTCCACCCGATCAAACCAGCCTTTTTTCCTGTACACAAAGAGTCTCTGTACTGCTGCCCAGAGGGGGAGAAGGGAAGAAGCCGCTCTTGCTGGCTTTGCACCCAGCTTTAAACAGATTTAAAAGGAAAAACGACTCTTCCGCTTTGGCCTCGACCACACACACATGCTCACACCAATTATTTGCCTTTTCAAGGAACCGTAAATGCTTGCACACTGCATTGCACACTGCATTCCACACTTCGCCCAGTAGTGGCTTCTGACCAAAAATATAAGTGGATTAGACAGAGGCTCCTGAACTACATTAGCAACCCAGTTCATAGACAATAAATGCTTGTACACTTCAATATATTCACAAGACTTTAGGGTTGTAATTTGCAAGCGCTTGAACAACAAAGTCTGTAGGTCAATTTAAACTAATCTTACAGAGGTAAACGTACATTTGGTGAAAGTAATACACTGCTCACAATTTTTTTTTTTTACATTTTATTACAATTAATTTTATTTAGAAATATCCTCTAATTCTGTGAGCAGTATGGTTGTAAGTCAAGCTTTTAAATCATATCTATTTTATTGGCTAGCATATGCAAATTTCTATATATATATATATATATATAAAACGTATACATCTATACATCATTCTAGACCATAATCACTGTGTACAAACACAGAAACTGCACATTTTGTTCAAATTGCCTATTATGTTTTTTTATGGCTTGTAACTAGGGATGCTCCAATCATGTTTTATGCTTCTGATGTCGATAACCCATGAGTACCAATCACTGTCGATCCACTGATACCGATCACACTGACTGGCTGTACATTTTTAAAAGTACAATATAGTATTTTTGTGATTGGCAATGAAAGGCACTAATCGGAATGAATTACGGAAATTGGCCGATAATGATCTGTGGCAATCGATCGGAACACCACTAGTTGTAACCTATAGGTTTAGATAATGTCTCCATGATAGCGTTTAACTTCTTCACCTATCAATGCAATGCTTTAGTTTTTCAAATCCATCAGTCACGGCTTTGGTAAAACCAGAAATGCCAGGATTTGGCTAAATTCGCTTGAAGGCAAACAAATCTTATATAGTTTGCCACAGTTAATACGTTGACTGTCATATTTGGAAGTGAACATAAACTTGCGGAATATTGCATTTGTTATTTTGTGTATTAAACAGCCTAGTGCTTGTGGGGGCGACTTCATTGTTCCTCGCTGGGCTGCATTTATACATGGCTTCTTGCAGTGAGTAGACTGATTACTGTAGAATCCTGTGTGTGAGTAAGACACCCTGAAAAACTGTATTATGCTACACTGTGAATGACGTGTAGTTTAAAAATCTTTTCATTCATAAATTTAAAATACATTTTTAATTAATAGAGGGCAATACCTAAGCAATCCATAGGCTATACAAGTGATTTATGAAACAGTACTTTGAAGAGGATGAGTATTTTCTGACCATGTGACGTACTTTAAACATAAATTTAATTATACTCTTTTGTATTATAAACCCTTTTATTGCATAATAAACCGTAGTATTTAGAACTGTCAAGGCAGGTTATGTTAAAAGGCAAAATCTGTCTGTATATTGATGATAGTAATTAGCAGAATTTAAAATGATATAGATCAGACCATAAATTCAAAGTTATTTCTGTTTTCTGTCAGAAAAATCTAGGTGTGGCTTTGTGACAGAAAAAGGGAGTGCAGCAGTCGTCATTAGAAGGCCTGCTTTGAATCACATTTCCATGCTAAAGACTTTATGCAAAATCTACATAGATTTGCATTCCTCTACCGACTGTCCTACATTTCCTTTTGCCTTACTTTGTTGCCGTGTTACAATGAAGACAGGCATGAAAAATGATGCACTGCAGCCTGTAAGTAGACAGTGATGCAATAGTTGTATTCTTCTGCACTCCAGCACGCTGGACTCAATGACTAAGACGTTAGGAAATACAACCAAGTTCAGTTCTGGATTAAATCCCTATAAACCCTATACTTGGTGGGCCATTTAGAGTCTTAGCTTTTATACCTAATACGTATTTGGAGTGTGTGTGCAGATTTCAGGTAACATATTCCAAAACGATACTTATGAAGTAGCACATATATTTTCAAACTATACATGTGAAACTCTGAAGTCACACAAAGTATTATTTTGTATTTGATGTACTTGTTTTCTGTTACGACCCAGTCTGGTTCTGTTTCCAGGCTGAGGCTGCGCTGCGAGGGCCTGCACGAGAACGCCTGCTCACAGACCCTGGTCTTTCTGCACAGGAAAAGAGTGCTGCCTCTGTTGCTCCTCACCTCATTGGGGCACCTTTTGCTTTTGGACTGAACCCTAGTGCAGTAATGCAGGATCCTCGTTTGCAAGCTCTCAGGTAGAATACACACTGAACACGTGATTTGCAGGATTTACATGACATAATAGCTTTTATGTTACATTTGAAAAGCAACTCTGTGTTTCTCAAGTTTATCTCGTCAGGTGCCTCATGCTCTCCAGTCAGGGATGGTTCCGGTAGGCACTGTACCCACAGGGGCAGTGCCTTTGGGGGTGGTGCCAGAGGAGTACCTGCGTAGTGGGTTCCGCCCCTATGGCTCTGCTGAGGAACTGAGGTTATCATCACTCCCAATAGGGCTGGACCCTGGTACTGCAGCTGCTGCTGCTGCTTACTTCCACTCAGGATACCTGGCTCACCCTGCCCTCTCCTCATACAGGTGCGTGTATGGTAATGCCTGAATTTGTAGGTGGATTGCATGAAAGAGCTGAACTCAAATAATCTCTTGACTACACCATGCATAGACCAACCCCCAAAACAGACTGTATGAAATAGCTCCTGTAATCAATGTTAAACACAACTGTGACTTTTTAACAAGACAAGACCTGACAATTATAACCAAGTGTCGAAGTGGTCATATTGCCCTCACCCATCGACACCTAGTGGCAGTCCACTAACTGTCACCTTTTTTGCGATGCTTCCCTTACTGTACAAAACTTTTGGCCACTAGAAGTGCTTTTTATAGAGTTGTTTGAAAAGATTCCACCAGTCAAAATGATAAACTTTTCAGATCCTCTTGGTCTAAAACAAATGATCGGAATAATTCAGTACAATTTTTCAATACATGTGAATGCTATAAAATAGCATTGCTGATATGCTAAAAATGTCCAAAAGGTGTAAGGAGGATAAGCACACCTATTATTTCAAAATCCACAACTATTTTCTAATTAGTTTATTTTTATTGTAGAATGCTTCATTCATAAGAACTAGACCTTAGCGTAATCATGAGTAAATGAATCTAAGCAATCAGTGTATATGTATGCACATGTATTTATGTAATAGACGCCATTATTAATAGTAGCTTGTAATTGTATTACAAGGCATTCCTCACGTACAATGCATTCCAATGCAAGTTTGAAGGTTTGTATTTGCGTGTTTCTTTATAAATTCTATACATTAAAAATGCACGTGCGAGTGTGTGTTTCTAATTTGGTGGCTAAAATGGTGGCTGAACAGCCTCTTATATCCGCCTCAGTAAGAGATACAGTGCATGAGAGAGAGAAGGGGAGGCTGGCAGAGAGCAGGGGTTAATGAACTAAGGGGACAGAGATGGTGATGCAGCAGCAGGAGCACTAATGAGGTTTTCTGTTTCCCTCCCCCCCACCACTGTGCAGAATGGATGAGTCCCTCTGTTTATCTACTCTTCGCTCGCCCTACTATCAGCTCCAAGCGGGAGGAGCCGTGCCATCCCTCCATCACAGCCCCGCTCACCTCCACTTGCCAGGGGTGCGCTACCCTGCAGAGCTCAGTCATCAGTCTCTGACAGCCCTGCCGAGTGAAAGGTATACACGCACACACAGGCACACAGAAACACACACAAAGAGATGTACAGACATAGTGGTCATTCTCTACACATATTTTAGTTATACATGCTTTCAGCATCACCAATAATTTAGGTTTACTTGAGGCTTACTTGCATGGATGAAAGTATACTGCTCACAAATATTAAGGGATATTTCATTTTGAATTAACTATCCCCTAATTTTTGTGAGCGGTGTTGTTTTCTTGTCCATAATACACTATATTATGCAATGATGATGATAATAATAATAATAAGAAGAATAAGAATAAGAATAATAACAGCAACAATAATAATAATAATAATATAGACTAATATGTACCTTTTAATATGATTTTGTTTTATTTGATACCAAATGAACTCGAACAAAATTTAGTCAGTAATCTGATCAACAACTATACATGCACTTGACAAATCAGATTTCTAACATGTACCCAGATACATCACTTTTGATTTCACAAGATTAATCACACATATCACACATCAAAATTTAGTGCAACAGCATGCATCCGTGAACCCACCCTACCTTTTGTTAACAGTTTAGTCTGGTGGAGGGTGTGTAATGGTTTGGGAAATATCTACTGGGTCTGTTAATACCAGTAAATCATGGCTTTAGTGCCTCAGCCTATTTAAGTGTTGTTGCTGATCATTTGTATCCCTTCATGGCCACAACCGACCCACTTTCTCTTGGATGCTTCCATCATGATAATACAAAATGTCACAAAACAAAAGTCGTCTCAAACTGGTTTCATTAAGATGACAAGTGGTATTTCCTATTACTGGATCTGAATCAAATGGGACACATTTGGAATGTCATGTCAGCTATTAGGGTTCAAGTGGCAGCACCACCAAGCCTGTAAGCAGGTCACAGGCTTAGGCATTCACTGGCTGGAACAGTCCATCCCTGACTGGGCTTCCCTTCCCCAGACATAGCCAAATGTTTCTGCCTCTGATGTCCACCCTATATTGTTGTTCATTTTCAAGATTTTTGGCACCAGTGGCAGTTCTGCAGGCCTGTTTGTATATGTATGTTATTAGACGCTATCAGTCACACATATGCACCATGAGCGTTACACAAACACACACTTATACATGCCTGCATGCTCACTACCCCCTCACACATACACAGCCCATGTGGTCAGTAATCTGTTCAACCTTTCCTCCTCATGCTCGGTAGTAAACAGCATCAACACTTCCCTGTGTTCCTGTTGCCTTCCACTGAGTGTGTGCTTTATGTCCCTGTGGAGAGTGTTGCATCTCACACCCTTTATCTCTGTGTTTGTGTGTGTCTTTGTGTCTTTGTCTGTGTTTGTGTATGTGCAACTCTGACAGGCTGCAGATGGAGGACAAGCTTCACCAGCGCGAGAAAGAACGTGAGCGAGAGAAAGAGAGAGCTCACGAGGCAGAGAGAGAGAAAGAGCGAGACAGGGAGCAAGTACGAGAGCGTGAAAGAGAGAGAGAGAGGGAGAGGGAAAGGGAGAGGGAGGAAGCACGAGAAAGGGAGAGGGAGCTGGAACGCCAAAGAGAGAGAGTGAAAGAGAGGGATATCCAGGTGGTCCGGGCCATGGAGAAGCACTGTCTGAATCAGGAGCTTCACACACACAGTCACACACATTCTCAGAGACAGCAGATAGAAGAAAGAGCCAAGCTGGTGGAGAGGCTCACGCCAAACCGACCAGGTATGATGTGAACTAAAAGCTATACAGATACACAATTTAACACATAAAATCATAAATATTGCAAGTATTTCACATACTAATTGCACTCACGTAACAGATACAACAAAGACTCTGGTAAAAGAAAACTACTGTGTTATATGATTATTGTATAACATGAAATATAACTTAACCAATATAATATGAAGAATTTAAGATTATTTTTAAAATTTAATTTACTTTAAGAATTAAACCAATATAGTATGACCAGCCACTATACGTAATTGATATAGCATGATATAGTTATGAAATAATATGGTACTGTTGTGATATGTAGCTGTAAATGTTAACCATTCTAGTCTGAAATGTCCCTCTTTTTCATAGAAAAGAACAGTGATTCCCCCTTACTGGCCCCAAAGCTTCTGCAGGCTGGAATATACCCATCCACAGGTGGCCTTGCACCTCTTCCCATGCCCAGTTTGGTACCCACTCCTGGGGAGCGGTTTGGCCCTGGCGGTGTCCAGGGGGCACTGTCGGCTGCCATGCTGCTCCAACGCCAGGGAGGGGAGGAAAAATGGCTGGCACGCCAGAGGATGCCAAGAACGGATACAGGGGACAAGATGTCAGAGCCAGACACACAAGAACTAAGGAGAGACACACAGAGGTGAGGGAACAGAAGTGGATAATTCTAGAACTTGATGTGGGTTGTTGATTAATTGATTTGTCCATTTGTTTAACGTTGCATCAGCATCAGTGGCTATTCTCGAGAAGAGCAAGGTTATATCAGTATTAGTCAAACACATTCACATTGCAGCACCTTAGAGAAACCAAGCAACCTGAAACTGGGAGAGTAAAGGGGAGAATATACAAATTCCTCACAGGCAGAGAAAAGGTGGGCTTAAACCAGGGATCTCTGGAACTGTGCTATATCCATGCTAACCGCTTGCACCATCGTGCCATCTCTGGATTTGGGTCAACTAGGGTGCCAGTCAGGTATATGGTAAAAACAAGATATGAACTGTTCCATATAACGAACCAGTAAAAATCACGATATGGCTTTTTTAAAATGTGACTCAATGTCACTCTTTATATGAATATGTATGTTGGATAATGCAGCATGGCGAACAAGTGGTCATTGTTGTTGCTGCACAGCTCTGTAGATTTCCCAGTTTGATTCTGACCTTGGACGTTTATCTGGGAACTGTGGGATTTCTCCCACATTCCAAAGGCAATTTGTTCGGTTCACTGGTCTCTCAAGATTTACGCTCTTGTGATGAATATATCCATAAATATAAAATTTAAATTAAATAGAGGACTTAAATAAGGTTAGTAATTAAATTAAATTAATAATAATTAAATTAAGTAGGTTTTGAGAATAAAAATGAACTGTCAAAAATTATTTCCTCAAAAACCTATCTGCATGCCACAGTTTTTGTGGATGATGGTGGGTTGTTTTGTTATAGAATGCTCCCCTCTTGTGTCCACATTCAATAACTGCATGAATTCACTGTTTGCAGACTTCGCTCTCACCACCAGGACATGAGTATCAGAGAGCTACCTCAACACCTGGGGGCACCACCTCCTCTTATTTCTCCCAAATCTACACATGGAGATGCTCTTAACCCTCCCACCACACTCTGGAACCCTGTGTCCCTTATTAGCGCTCCCTCACACACGCACCGAGCATACGACCGTCCCTTTGGTCCAAGTCGGCCTCCTCCAGGACTGATTAAACCAGAGTTTCAAGAGAGGTGCCCTCCCTCAAGGACACACAGCCTGCTTGAGCATACAGACCAAGAGAATGGTCTGCACCAACAGAGGTTGTCTGTTCGTCTGCATGGCTGCCATGGAGAGCTCAGGGGTACTAAAAGAACAGGATCTCCTATTAGAGGTTTACCAGGACGAGCGGTGGAACCCATGCTGATGTATGATCAGGCTCTGCAGCAGCACAGAACACTCATAAGCAAACTTGACCTGGAGGAGAAGAGGCGCAGAGAAGCCAGGGAGAATGGTACCAGAATTATTCAAATGTGTCAAAACAAGACCTAAGTGGGAAAGGTTAATTAAGGGATGCAGCAATCAGACACAGATTTAATTTGAATTAATTGCAAAAGGTGCAAAACACCTTTATTATAGCTCTGTCTAGACTTCATATGAGCAGCCATAGGAAAGGCCGTCTGAGGCCAGTAAGTCAGAAAGAGTGACTTAGGTCAAATGAAAACCAATCCTCTGGATGAGACCAGACTAAACGATTAACTTCATGAAGGTTAATAGGTTCTAAATCTGATAACATGATCACAGCTCTGTACACCTTATAGACCTGAGATCAAAAGGAGCACAATTTTACATTTACAGTATTTAGCAGATTCCCTTTTCCAGATTGACTTACACTAGTGCTGTATATTGTTCTTAGTAGGCATTACCTCATGTTGGTACAAACAGGCCAAAGCCCAAGAACACCAACCAGCTCAAACTCTTGTTAGAAGTTGATGCCGGAAAAAGACAACAAATATGGTAATAATGGACAGAATCAGTTTTTGTAAGTGTAGGTACAGTCTTAAGACTCAGCCTTTAGGATATCCAGTGATAATTATTCTATCAGTGCAAGTACAGATTTTAGCCTTTGATGATTTCTTCCTTCAGTCTTCAGCTTCAGTCCAATAATGATCCAGTCCTTAAGAGTAATTTACCAAATCATTTCGATTAAGTCACGTCTGTGCAATAAAAATGCAAACTGTCACAGGTATGATTATTGTAAGCATTAAGATAGCGACCAGTGGCCACATGTTCAGGTTAAAATGTGCTCAAAACTGAAGTCCTTGTTACTGAATTTTTTGTCTTTAATATCATAGTGTTTATTTAATATAAAAACAACACTTTTATGTTTATTAAATGATATGAACAAACCTTTGGAAATAATATCCAAGTGCCATCATGCATTATTACAGCACATGGCAATTTATTTTTCTGCATTTTATTTTTTCAAATCAAAAACTGTACACGTTCCAATATTCAAAAATTTTTATTTTGTCTTTCGTTGGTACTTTTTCAGGTTATGATTACTTAGATTTTTTTTAAACACAATAAAAAAGACAAAATTTGCTTATGGTGGGTGTATTTTCCAGGTTATTACTATGATCTGGATGACTCTTACGATGAGAGTGATGAAGATGAAGTGAGAGCGCATCTAAGGAGAGTGATGGAGCAGCCTCCTCTCAAACTAAACCAATCCAAAGAGGTTCCCATCTCTCTGACATCCTCACATGTTCTGCTCCTCATACGTTCTCACTGAGTGCCTGACTGTTTACTTTCTTTGCAGAAACTGGATTTTTTGAGCGTCTTTGGGCTGACCACTCTCTCCCGGCGTGACGAGCTGCTGGAGAGAAAAAGAAAGAAAAGGAGGAGGATGATGAAGGAACGCAGCCCTTCTCCTGTACGTTTACAGAGCAAAAGACAGACCTCCTCCTCTCCTGCACCTGTTCTGAGCACTTGCTACACCCCTGAGGAGATGGACAGTGCAGCTGACCTAGAGACCAAGAAACACTTCCTCAACATGTTTAGCCTCAATCATGTCAGCGAAGAGCAGAGGATAGGTTTGTTCTCATCCACTCACGGCAGATTTACCAATATCACATTGCACGGTTATTAACTTATATTTTAGTAAACACTGAATTTGATAAACAACACATAGCTTTTATATAACATATACTGTATGCCACCTGTCACCAGTTCCAAATACACAGATATGAGTCCTGCGGTACCCTTCTGGTATTCTGGTTTCCTCCCGCAATCCAAAGAAGCGGCTAGTCAATTGGCATCTCTAAATTTTGTGTGTGTGTACCCTGGGATGGACAGGTCACCTCTCCAGTGTATTTCTTTTGTTTGATTAAAAGAGTTGAGATTTGAACCTCTATTGGATACACTCTCACACACAACAGACACAATGTGATATGTTTATGGAATTTCGCCATCTGGCTCAGTTTGTTTGGAGCAAAACATAAAAAATAAAACAGGCAAGACGAACAGAATGTCTATTCAAGTGATGAAGATGACTATTAAAAAAAATTAAAAAGCAAAAAAGCAACATGGAAAATTTTTTTTAATGTAGTTTCGCTAATGATAAAAACACACCTGATGTCTGTTTATATATAGTTAATCCAGTCTTTAAGTAATTCCTTGAATATGATACTTACTGTACTGTATATCGTTTTACTCTGGTCTAAAGGAGGACTGATTTGACTCTCTTTCCACTACAGAGAAAGACAGAATAGCGAATATGCTGTATGCCATCAAAAAGAAAACTGTGACTCTGGACACAGTCCGATATGCTACACACACTTCCTGCTCCAGCCCTTCCACCAATGCCTCTGGTAGGAAATGCACACTGAAACTGGCTGCTTAATTTCTTGATTTCATGTCTTTTCATTTCAAGTCATATTCATTATTCCTTACATTCTACATAATATATAGAACACTATATACTGTAGGCACAGACAATGAGGAGGTGGTAAACAAATTCAGACATATATGCTTTACTAATTAGTGCAAGGTTCCGTCACATAAGCACACTACCACACATTATCACATGGCACACCAGATAACAGCTTAGTCTAGTATACCTATTAAAATTAACATACTGCAATAAAATGATATAATTTTGGATATCACAACACCTTAGCAGCCCTTTGTAAGAGAAGCTGCAATTAATTCTGATTTGACATGATAAAAAACAATGTAATTGAAAAGAAAACCAGTAAAAACTGTTCAAAAAAACTTATATAGTCTACGAAGGTGGCTGTGTGGTGAAAAGTCTTAGGCCTCCATTAAGGTAAAACTTAACATAAAGTTTGCATTCTGCAACACATGCAACGAAAAAATACTTTGCGGGGGAAGCACATTAAAATGCTTCAATACAACTAATTTAATGCATTGTTTGAAGAACAAACACTCACTGCAGAGAATAAAAAGAAGGCACCCAGTATGTAATCCATATCTGAATCGGCAGCATAAAACATGATTGAACCATTCCTAGTAATTAGTTCTTCATTAAGCTACAAAAGTAAAAAGAAACTCTGCATTTTTAATAAATAAATATCTTCTGTCTTGAAGTTTTCTGAAGTAAAATTCTGGTATAGTATACCAGGATTATTTTAGCATTTTCCAGAGTTCTTTAGATTTATGCTGTCTTTTTTTCTTTCTAAGAATTTAGTCCCGGTGATTCCATACAGCCTCCATAATGTTTATTCCTGTATTTTCTGGTTGTTTTATAACGAAAGAGACGGTCACTGTATCATTCATAAAACAACATATACAATGGTTTCCTAGTACTGTATTTCTTTTGGCCCAACTAGGAGAACTGAAAAAATAAACGCAATTAAAAACTGTGCAATTAACACTTTTTCCACAGATTTGAATCATCTGTCAGCCCATAACAAAAAACAACTACAATTTGATTGAATGTAATTTAAAAAATAGCTATACTCTAACACACTCCACATTCGCTTAGTTTAATAGATTACATGCCTGATGTCAGTCTTTGGTAGTATTATGTATGGAGTATTTTGTGCTGTAATCTATTTCGTTTTTCCTGACAGTGATATATTTATCTTTTTCAGATCTTACAGCAGTCCATACACCATGCCAATCAGCTGAAGCTCCCTGTCCAAAGTCTCCACCCAAGCACCTCCACAGCAGCAGCAACCAGTCTGACTCTCACAGGCTTCCCTCTGACACCTTACATCCTAAAGAGCCCCCTCCTCTGGCCCCTCTGCAAGACCAGCCTCATTTTGGAGAAGCTTCAGGACTCAGGATAGGCATGCAGAGTAGCCCCAGACTCCTCATTACCCCACTGAAGGAAAGCACTTCTAGAATAAATGGGGTGAGTGAGCACAGTAGATCCCGAGCCTGGGAGAGGCTCAGTACTGAGGAGTTTGCACAGCACTTCCATCAATCTGTTCTGCAGTCCACGCACAAATCCCAGCACAAAACCAAAGGTGAGGAGGATGCTTTGCTTCTGAGTTATCAGTATGTGAACGGCTAGTGAAAATGCTTCTGTTTTGTCTTTTTCTCCAATGCATCAATTTTTTTACAATTGATATAATCAGCATAGTACTTTGATGGAAATGAATGGTTGAAAAGGTAAAGTACATGCAATTCAGAATTTCTAAGTGTTTTAGTATTTGATACATATGGGGGATTGCCAAGTGTGTGCAGATTGCAGGCATCCACACTAATAAGCTTAAAGTCTCAAGTGGTTCCTGGTGCCAAGAGTCCAGAAACTGTATGTGTTCTTGATGCCTTTGCTGATGCCTCATTCATTTGTTCATTCATTCATTACTTTATCCACTTAATCCTGGTCAGAGTCGTGGGAAAGCAGGTGCCTAGCTTTCAACACAGGACACAAGGCAGGAACAACCATGCACTCTTGTATATTCACACACATTCACACAGTAAGGACCATTTAACCTAACACTCATGTCTTTGAAATATGGAAAGAAACTGGAAAAAAACACTCAAGCTTTGGGAGATCACATGCAAAATCCAGGGTCAAGATTGAACCAGAGTTGTGAGGTGACAGCGAACACTGTAAACACTTCACCACCCTTAAATGCCAGCATATTTGGATATACCATAAATGATGAATGAAATACCATGAACAATACCATTATGGCACAAGGAAGTGATATCCAGAAAATTTTAAAGCTTATGAGAAGCATAAAGTTGTCAAGCATCAAACGAAGATAAAGAGAAACAAAGTGACCTGATTCAACCAAAAAGAAATAAACACAAAAGTTACTAAAGGGCTGTTATGTGTCAAAAGTGAGTTTGAAAGGTAAGAGAGCCATCTAACAAGAAGAAAAAAAGCAAGAGAAACATTTAATTTAAACGTATGAAGTAAGCAGAAATAAACTAATATTTATTTGAGTTTGTAAGACCTCATGGTCTCAGCCTCAGTTCTTGGTAAGAGACAATTATATGTTCATAATACCATTGGTAAAATAAGTCTAATAAGGGAATGGCGTCTTAATTTTTGCACAGTACTGTACAGTATCTGGTTTACCCCAGGTGAGTGTACACAGCATGCACACTACTCGTTCCATCTTATGAACAGATTTATGCTATTGAGGTATAAATATACCTAATTAGAAGAAAGGCTTTGTCCCTTTGGGTTTTCTCTTTAGTGTCACTTTACACTTGCAAAGCTTTGAAGTGTGTGTTGGCTCATTATCCTGCTGCAATACACATTGTCCCTCATGGTTAATTGGGATCCCTTTTAACATGTATGGCAGAATTGATCTAACATCAGCTCATTTAGGTTTGATAAATGTAATGTTATGCAAGTTTATCTGACCAGCTTTCCGTATTCTCTCACTAGGAGGTCTCAGGGAAACCACTGAGCTGAACCACAGGCTTAACACTGCAATGCATTGTAACCCTCCAGAAGAGGGGGCACTGAAAAGATTACCTTACTTCCACACCAACGGACATACCTCCCAGTCCGAAGCTCACCGTGACTCTTCAGGGTTAAGTGATGAGCGATCTGCTGAAGGCTCCAGTGAGGAAGTGGAGGATGATGAAGATGACGATGATGAGGATGATGAAGATGAGGAGTACAGTCCTAAATGGAAAGGGATTGAGGCTGTACTTGAAGCATATAAGGACTACATTGATGGTGAATTCCACTGTTAGACCAGAGGATGTTGCTCATTCTGTTTGGTTTGTTCATGCTTTGAATACAGGACTAATCTGCATGCGGTTATGTGTTTTCTCAGACAGGGATATAGAAAATGGAGTTCTGCAGAGTCAGAGCAGGAGACTCGAAGCTCAGCACTATCATCTGACTGTGACTGCTGATCAGCTGTCCCTCAGTATGGGGGTAAGGGTCTTGCTCACTTCTAACCAAGATGCAGCAACCTGTCTCTAATAATACTTTTAACAGACTAAAGTCCGAAATCCTCTCACATCTAAAGATAAGACAAAGGCTTGTTACTCACAGTCTCTGATTTATGCAAAGGGCTTGGGATCTTGTTGGTCACTGTTTGCAAAATTCCCCCTAGGTTCAGTTTGAGATCATTTCAAAACGTTTGAAACAAACACCTAAAAGAAAAAAAACCCCAGTAAATTAAAAATACAACATAGTCACCCACACAGGCTGTAAAATGACCAAACCAAAGTTACTTTTAAGTACTGTAATAGTTTCTAAAGATTCAATGAAGACACCACATTTCATCATTTCATGTACAGCTATAAACTTCTGTTATTCAAAATCTTGAACATTTTGGAGTGCAGTAATTTGCATAGAACAAATGTATATCGACAAACAAAACAGTAAATAGACCAAATCCATTTAGAAATAAAGTAAAATGTAGTGTTTATAGTATTTAATCTGAAACCTCTAGGTCTACACCTACTAAACTGTAAAAATCGAGTGAGTGAGTGAGTGAGTGAGTGAGTGAGTGACCACAGTGTTTACATCATTGTGTGAGCTTCAAGACTTAAGCTGCTTTGAGACAATGCTCCATTGTAAAATGTGTTATAGAAATAAATCTTATTTTATCTGAACATCAAGACTGTAAAATACTGATACAAGACAATGGTCCTAACCACCTTACACCAAATAATCAATATGACCTGACCCCTCTCTAGCCAGACTCTCAAGATTCAGCATCTCTGATACAGTTAGGCCTCATTTGCATGCAATTTTCTTACAGGAACATAAATAAAACGACTGTAGTAATATCCGGTCAACCTCCTGTTAAACATGAACCTGAACTTATCTAGTTATAGTTTGTACAAAACATATGAGGAAAATGTTAGACCTGCCTTAGCTGTTCACCTGTGTTTAACGTAACAGAATGTTAGTCATTTACCTGGAGCGACTTCCAACTGAGAGTACTGGTACAGTCCAAGCACTTGTGGGTTAAGCCTCTTGCTCAAGGGTCAAACAGTGTGGCAGCTTTGCAGTTCTTCAATTTAGACCTGCATTTTCATAGTCCATTATTGTCATAGCTGTACCTGTGTAATGGGGTGGCGTTGCTGAAATTGTGTGTTTAAATGTGGATGTATTCACTGTTCGTGGAGAAAGCAATGGCAATCTACTCCACTATCCTGCCCAAATACTTCATGGATCACATCGATGAAAGATAGAAAAGTGTGAAGATCGATGATCCATCAAGTGACCGAGAGTCAGCCGCGACTGTACAGTTAATCCAATCTAATTCATCGTACCAGAAAGATCGATATACACTGGCGCACTTAACTAATATAGCACAGTTAGAGAAAGTGCAACTGACAAAGGACCTGAATCTGAAATGTGTTCTATACTAAGCTGCTCTTCAGCTGTGACCAGTCTGACCTCGTCTCTCCTCATTTACTCACCAGGAGCTGCTGGCGCAGAGGCAGAGGCTGGCGCTCGAGAGGGAACGTATGCAGGCCGAACTCGAGCATTTCAGGAAGTGTTTGGCATTGCCGGCTTTTCTCTTACACAGAGCTCACTATAAGGGCCTGCCCCCGAGGTGACCCCTCTCATCCTGCTGAGTTGTAATCAGGTCTCTTGGCATCCAGCACCCCAACTTCAGAGCAAGAGAGTGAGCAGAGGGCACTGGGCAGCTCAGAAACAGTGGCTGGAACTGAGAAACGGATCCTCATCTTCAGCTACACGCTCTAGTGCCAGAAACTACAAATCCCACCATCAGCTGGATGCATAACTGGAGACCTTGCCTGAGAAGCACTGATGAAGCAGCAGAAACAGAAAATGAGCAAGACACATGAAGAGTCTGGGCATGCACTTCAAACTTCTGGAAAGGGGAGGATCTGAAAGTTTTATTACCTACATAAGCAACTTTTAAATTCATTCTAAAGCTGTATGTAAATATTGCTAAAGAGTATTTTATAGGTTTTTTTTTAAGTACATGTCCTTCATGGGGTACAAAATGAGAATGGTGGTGTGTAAGAAAACAATTGGAGTACGTAATGCCCAGTCACAATGCCTTTTACAATGTCCTGCCATAAAGCTTGTGTGTAGAATGCCATGATCTTCAGATTGGAGCAGACAATTAGCAGCTAGTCACTGATGTACTGTAATATGAACCCTCCCACCCCGTATACACCAGACCTAGTGTGCAATAATGAATGCCTCCAAATCTGATGCCCACCACCAGGACGAGGTTTGCAAGTTGTAACAAAAAAGTGAAAACATTTTACACAGAGAACAATTTCCTCCCTCAGCATTTAACCTGTGTGCTTCCTGGAAAATATAACACACTCATAAATGAATAATAATAAAAAACGTGCACTCGTGGCAGAGCAGCAATTCGCTAGGCCACCACCGTGGACACAAGTGCTCTAGGCCTTTTGGAGCCGTCCGGTCAGGGTCAGGCCTGGCCTAACACAAAACACGTTTGCCAGAGTCTGAGGATGGAGAGCAAAGTTTTGGCTGCAAAAGATAACCTACTCCATATCTTTGGAATGTGTGAGGATCCGGAGTATCCTGGAAGAAAAACACATGGAGAACGTACAAGCTCGAGCGCTGGAGCTGTTCAGTAATTGTGCTAAATGCCTGTGCCACCCTTCCCCCTTTCATTGTGTGTATTTATCTGTTATTTAGAAGTTACTAGGAAGAAACCTTAAATGAAAACAAGCCAGAAAGTCTTAAGACCCAATGACTTTTTTCCACATTTTATTATGGCTTTTTTTTTGCAGAGATCAATCTTGTTTCCTGGAGTCCTTTAGGCGCGTTTTTGCAAGTTCCAGACAGGCTTTTATGCATCTTATACTGAAGAGAGGCTTCTGTCTGATCTGGCTGTAAAGCCCAGATTGCTGGAGATCAGTAGCGATTGCTGACCTTCTGGACGTTCCTTACATCTTTACACAGGATCTTTGGAGCTCAGCCAGAGTGACCATTGGGTTCTCCTTTCTTACCAAGTCCCTCTGACCTGATTACTTAGTTGGGCGGGGCAATTGATTGGAGGAAGAGACTTAGTTGCTCCCTTCTATTTAAGAATTAAGGATGCCAATTTTGGGAACATTTAGTGCACATTTTGTGTAGCCTTCGCCAGATGTGTGCCTCTACACACACCTGTCTCTGAACTCTACCTGCCAGTTTCTCCTCCTCATGGCTTAGTCTTTGATCTGATATGCATTGTATAGACAGGTATGTGTCTTTCCAAATCATTTCCAATCTACTGCAAATACCACAGGTGGACTCCAGTCAAGGAGTAGAAATATCTCAAAGATGATCAAGAGAAATGGAAGGACCCCAGAGAAATTTCAAGGGTCATAGCAAAAGAACTGAATACTTATGGCCATGCAAACTATAGCCATGGTTTTCCTTTCCAAATAAATTTGGCAAACTTGGCAGAAGTTGTCATTATGGGGTATTGAATGCAGATTAATGGGGGGAAACTTGATCTTTGTTCTTTTTTGCACAAGGCCTCAGCATAACTACCAGTAAATGTAAAGACTTTGCAAATGCATTGCATATTTGATAAAGGTAATTAATGACTACTTGCATAATATTTGTTTAATACCCTTTTCCGACAACTCTTGTAAAGTGTGAACGTTCCCTTGTAGACAGCCATCGTTTTCACAGTGCTGAGCGAGTGTGGCCTTGTCAGTTGGCACAACCCTCTCTCTAGCTCTCAAATACGTATATCCATCTCCCCTGTAGAATTGACTCTAGTCCCACCTGTATGACTGTATCTACAGTGCCACATTATTTTTGTACTATTACGATAAGGTCATGCAGGAGCACTTACTTGACATGCTGCATCAACAGTCCTGGACTGGACCGCAGTGAAATGTTTTACACACGGTGTATTCATACCACAACGCTTTTGTCCAGCCATGCACTAAGCACAAAAGAATGCAGCCCCAGTGCCCCTAGATATCCAAATTCTTTATGATGAAGTCTGGAAAATACATTTCTGAATCATGTTAGTAGAAAGCAAGCATAGCTATGTGTAACAATGATGGAACATTCCCTGATATTTTTAATACTGTGAAAAGTTTGAATTGTATCTTTTTCAAATGAAGTGTGAGGTAATATATTATTTGGTGAATGTAGTAGTAGTTATTTATGAATCTATTGCTGTAAGTACAGGCAAAAATGAGTAAAATCTGAACAACAGAAAACAAGGCTGTTGTGTTATTTATACAAAGTCACTATTTACAACATGGTTTGCAGAACGAGAACATCATTAGTTTTATTTACACAACTCTGAAGTCATAGGGAGGGCGTGGTGAAATGCCTGCATTCGTCCCATAAAAATCACATCTTATGTTAGTGGAGCTTTTTTTTAATGGCAAGGCGGTACAACAATAGGGGAATACTTTTAATTTATACAAAGTTTATCATTATAATGATTATTATTATTTCCAATACTTGTTGTAAATACACACACACACACACTAGTGGATCTCTCTTATACCTATAGCCTTTAAATCTGACTGAATGTCCTAATCCTTCACACAAGCATGTCATTGAGCTTAACATAAACATAAACTTGATTGTTCTAATTAATTTGCGTGAATCCGTAAGTAAACAAACAAATGTTGTTACTGTTGGTTATTATTACAGAACATAGTATTATATTTTACTTCATCTATACAAGTGTATGTGCTCATCCCATCTAAGCAGTGTTTTGTGTATTTGGTGTGTATCTGAGCCACCCCAAATGCTACAGCTGCACAAATTAAACCTAAAAGCATGTAGCCCATAGCCATACGATAGCAGTGGTCTGAAGAGTTTGGTCAAATGATCCTGTTCCTAGGAGTCAGTTCTACACAGTGCTGCCTCTATCAGCTCTAAGTGCTGTTATTTGTGAAGTGGAAGCCTTTAGAACTATCAGCAGCTCAGCAGCATGCCACATGGCATTGGACCGCCGAGGGCTTAAGCATGTGCACAAATAATTTATCCGTGGTTGCAACTGTTCCAAAGAACATTAGCCCAAGAAGTGTGTGCATGTGCAGAGCTTCGTAGGCTGAGGTACCACGGCTCACAGAAGTCAAGCAATGGTGGAAAGCACAACATCATAAGACACTTGAGCAGTGGAAACATTCTCTGGAAAATGAAGGTTTTACATTCCTGCAGTTTGATGAATCCCACAAGTCACACACACACACAAGAAACTATAACAGATATTAAGTGCCACTGTAGATACAGGTACAGTACATGCATTTAAGGACCATCTCATCAAAGTCCATTCTCTGTAACGACCGGGATCTTAAAGATTATAGCAAATTATAATAGGAAATTAAATCTGTTAACTCTGGACGTTGCAGCCATAAACAGCTGGCAAAATTAAAAAAAAAAAAAAAAAAAAAAAAACAGTTTAGCATGTGTATTTTACTGCCATAAGCTGTCATACTTTGATGTTATCCAACAATTGTACTCATTTTGATGAATATGGACATTGCACTAAATCTGTACATAAGTAGGAACTACATTACGGTCCATGTCGCGCGTGCACACACTTTTAGGGCATGGACACAAGCAGATATGTAAAGTGGAGAAGTTTGCATTCTGTTTAACACTACAAGTGCTATGGCGGCTTCACCTACATATACCTAGAAGTTCTGAGTGCCTGTTATTTGACTGCTGCGATTTCCAACTAGTAATGTAGTAGTACTTTAAGGTTTAAGTTTTAAAAGGTGATAAAAACTTATCATCAGAAAAAGGTTCTGGAAATAAGTGTTTCTTGAAGTGGACTCATTCCATCTTGGCTGTGTGCAGCCAGTGAGGTATGTTTATTTGTTTATATTCCATTGTACACATTTATACAGAGGAACTGTGTTGTGTATTTCCTGGATAGTAGTATGGATAGCTGCTTAGGCTCCAGATTCTTTGTAGATGGTAGTGCTCCACTTGTGTTTTCATGGTACCTCTGACACATTTCATTATTGTTTCTGCAGTTTTATTGTACAAATACCCTTATTAGTTAGCATAAAAATACTACGTGACTATGGTAATGTCTGGTCATTTCGATGAATGACCTGTTTCACAGAACGTAACGCGGTTATTAAACGGGACATACTTGTAATAATGTGCTTCCAACAGTAAGACAACAATTTCAGGCAGCTTTCAGAACCTAAGGAGGCCCGTAGAGCCATTCAACACCTCCAGAATGAATTAGCAGATTAAAGCAAGGTCATGTTCTTCCTCATTCTTATAGCTGAATGGCAGTAAATATCCACAGCTCCAAACCGGGGCTGTTGCAGCAACAAATTAAGACAGCTCCACATTAAAACTACTTTTCCTGGATGTGATGTCCACAAAGGTGTACATTTAGGCTTAAGTCTTTGCATCGGAATACTTTTCACAACACACAACAGCTACGCATTACAAGTTAATGCTGATAAAATGATTGTCAGAGCACATGGCTTCAAAAGAAAGCCTACTTATTTCTGTTAAGTACAATGTCTACAGTTTTTGTTAACAAACCCATATTTGTAAGGCACAACGGCTTTTACTATTAATCACTAATTACAGCATACGCAAGTTCTCTTCATATTACAGCATGCACGGGGTTAATGAGAAGGTTTCACACGACGGCAGATTCGCTTGCTTGCAGAATAAAGGACCAAACGTGTGAATATTAAAAGCAGTTTTCAAGTCAGATCAATTTGGGAAGGGTACAGTAACCATTCTAGGCAAGGTCACAGAAAGCTGTTTCTCTACCTCACATTTTACATTCACTGCTCATTTCCTTTAATAAACAGTAAATGAAACATGACTACAGTTAGTACTAGGATCATTTAGAAATGCCCCTCTAACACATGCACCTTATCAAAATTCATTTTAGGTGAATAAAAGTTGCTACTTTATCTGATTATACAAATAATTAGCATGGTCATGTAGTTCACAGCCATTTACAAACAGAGGTTCTGTAACGTGGGTTTACACCTGCTTTGTGCCTTGTGTTACACATACCCAGCCCCAAACCTGAGTAGTACTGAGACACCAAAGCCTCAGGCAAAATGGAAACACCATTTTCTTTATTAGGAATAAAATAAAATTTCTGTTTCAGGAAACCATACACCATCACTTTTGCTATATACCTGGAGACAGGACATAACACAACTGAACTTGCTTGCCAGAACTAGAATGG
>JAUZST010017128.1:0-33923 GCA_034779995.1 Parotocinclus haroldoi
ATATCCATATATATATATATTAGATTAGATTTATTAGATTTAGATTAGATTTATTTATAAACATAAATCTAAGCTTTAATAATGTCATAGTTCAAAGTCAAATGTACTTAAAAATGTATTATTTTGTTCATAAAAGATACTGTAATGTCTTGCTTGGTTCTTGCTTATCCTGGTCAGGGTCATGGCTGACAATCTGGAATCTAATCCGTAATTCACTTAACACAAGTAGATGTTCACCCTGGACTGGGTGTAAGTCCATTGCAGTGATCAATAAACATATGACCTGATCCATGCCTCACTCAGGATTGACATCCAGGTCCTCAGTAACTGCCATTTCCAACAGCTGACTCTTACCACCAAACTACCAGAGCTGCTCAAGGTATAATATATGTGGTCTCAAAGAATGTTTGTTGATAAGCTAAGGTTATTTATAAATCACTTACAGCAATTTAATAGGTAGAGGTACTTGCTGTTTAATATTCATCTGATCAATGTCTGTGTGCTTTAATGGCCAAGGTCATAGAAATGAAAGAAAATAATTCAAACACGTAAATTCATATTTTTGCTGTCTAGATGCCCACACTTTTACACATTCCAAATATAAAATTCAGCAAACGAAGAATACTGAGATATTAACACTTGTCGAAAAATGTCGAGTTTGTTTGTGTTATCTTTTCCTTACACATTTTGCAAATAATTTATTCTGATTGGTTGGCAGTTGGCCAGTGTTTTCTTATATCACTGCAGCTCTTGTATAAAACCAGTCAAAACTTTTATTGTGAGATCAATAATAATAAGCATTAAAGGTAATGATTTAAAAAAATAATCATAACTGCTTAGCATATGGTTTACACTTGCAGCCAAACCTATGAAGAATGGTTTAAGGAACTTCTGTATATTAAATTTGACAATATATAAGGACAATTATGCCTTCTAATATGTAACCAAAACCAGTAAGTGATAATATAATTATATGATTTGACTGTTTGTCACTTTCATATTAATTGGATTGACAAAGCAAAATATAAAATCAATAGAAAACCTCTATTTAAACTTTACGTAGTTTTGTGAGAAAAGTCTTGGATTTTGCAGTGTCGATGTGGAGGTAATGTGTACATTACCTCTGTATTTAAACATCGGTGATGAAAACTTGGAACTTGACTGAAAGCTTTATCTGACTTATATGATATGATGGTGGAATGAAATGGAATGAAATGTTACCTTGAAATTTCTGGCCATAGTGGTCTTGCGATCTTCCTCAATCTGTCTGAACTTTGTCCTGAGTCCCATCATTTGGTTCTCCATCTTTATGACATACTGGAAGTCCCTCTGTGTGCGCAGGTTTAGCACTTCAATCGACTGTGACATGTTCTGCACCTGCACCATCCATCAGTACATTAACATGCTGCACCTCTCATCAATCCCCATCAATTTATTTGCTCTGCCAATATTTCTCTAATGCACAATGAAAGACGATCGAAGTCAAGCGTGTCAGAGCTTGAAAAAGTAACACAGATTAACATGACAGTGTTTCAGACTTAATACCCCTGGATGTCCCTTTAGTGTAATTAAGTTTCAACAGTAATCTATTTAAATCAGTTGCTTGGAATGTAGCATTGAAGAGTGTACCGTTATGTTTCTGTACTGTACAGAAATTGATTATGTATTCAGATTAGAATTTTATAGGACAATTCATATGACTAAAATTTATTTTAGCCGACTTCTTAAATATTATACAACAATAGAACAAACTGTATCAGGCAACTTACAGATTGTGGATGAAAAAAATGCTTAATCGCAGATAAGCTATTGATTTCCTGTAGACATTGTGGTGCCACTTACCCAGGCACGCTGCTCTGTTTTTAAGTTTTGCCGCTGCCCTGGCCTTTCAAAGTTCAAACTGCTATAACCATAGAGATACATTACTGGATGGAGCATGGCACAAAAGTCAGTTATAGTAATATAGTAAAGACAGCAATAGTATTAGGAATAGTAAAGGAAGCTGTCCTGCATATTTTGTGTTCAACTGAGATATATTTTTGCTAAAAAATATAAAAAACTTTAGAGCGTGTCTAAAGTCAGTGTTTGACATAGCACTGTCCTAATCTCACAGTGAGTAAAGCACTGGAAATGTTCATCATATGTACTGTGCATCCATCCTTGCAGTGCACAGATGTTGATCATCAGCTTTAGTGTGCGCTTGCTGACTGATCAAACAGTTTCTGGGGATGGACTTTAAAACCGTGCGATTTTGAAACCTGATATTTTAGCTCCATTTTTGTTTGAAAAAGTGAGGCCGCTTTCACTGTCACTTTGGTTAATTTATCTCTGCTATTGCTTCTTCATTATAATGTCTCGCAACAATTCATCTTTAAAAAGTCAGAGTGATGAACAGACTTTGGTTACTGACCTCAGCCTAATCTCAAGTGCTTTTCATCCTTGTCTTACCATGTGAGTTGCCATATAGCAGTAGATTCACCCATAAATCAGACATAAAAGCAGACTTCCATTTGTCAGGTGCTGTAAAGAATGCGGAGATAATAATAAAGTTCTTTATTAATGTTTATATATATCGTGCTGTCTCATTAGTTTAAGCACTTGTCGTTAATCATTACTGTCTATATTAAGGAAGCCATTTAGAATAAGCATGACACAGCAGACCAGTCTGCATGTACCATAGCCTTTGGCCTGTCAGTTCTATCAAAAAAGTGTGTGCCACTGAACCAGCTCTCAACTTAATTTATACTGCTCACAAAAATTAGGGAATACTTCTAAATGAGATATTCCATAATAAAGGATCCCCCAATTTTTATGAACTGTACTGATACTTGGGTACTGAAATGTACTTTTTAAAAAGTACTCTAGGTATATACATACACACTGTCAGATTATATGAATATGTGATAAATAAAAAAAAGATTATTGGTGAGACAGATGAACATGTTGAAAAATTGTTGGATGACATCACAGACCGCCATTATTTTAGCATGAAAGGAAAGATTTACTGGTGACTGAACATATTAAGGAGAATAACAGTATCATGTCACTTTCTACAGATAAGTCAGTATCACAGATGTGAGTCATTCTTACCATGATTGTACAGAAAATACTTGTTTGTTTAAGTTGCTAGACGTTCTGCCTGTTTCCAGTACAATAACTGAATACAGTCGTGCTGCAGCTGCAGTTAAAGAGGACTAACAAATTTCTCACAAAGCTATATCATACACATGCATAAAATGAAAACCACCATGCTGTAAATCACCATGAATTCCTTAGTATTGCTCTAGGGCATGTGAATGCATGACCTGTGTACTGTGGTACCTTTTCCAGAAGTTGCCGTAATTGTCTGCTCTTGGCGTCTCTGGAACAGAGGTTCTGCTCTGGAGCCACTACAGTACAGATACACCGGCCATCTGCATCCTGAGCCGAACTGTACACTTGCCATCCCTCCTTAGGCCCAATTGTCTACACACATTTAAGTGCATTTTATGTTACATAAACACACTCACTTACATGTGCACACATATTTATTCTCTTTAAAACTGGCCTGTGATGTAGCAAACATTATAATTACTTACTATTTGTATGTCTAGCGCTTGATGGCTGCAGAGACTTGTGCAGATGACTGTGAGGTAATTATAGGTCATGCAACTTTCTGTGTGCCCACACACATATACTGTACTCTTACTCACTGCCTTCAAGGTAAGTTAATCATAATTGTTTTATAGACTGATGAATTATATGCATTTGCATGAAAATATTTTATATGCATGCTACAAGTTCTTCAGCCGGTCTTTTCTTAGTTCAAATAGACTTATTGTCAGTTACAGTATTGCCAAATGTTTTAAATCACTTTTCATTACAAGTCAGTCATTACTCTCAATATAGTAAGTGAGTAAGATCATTTAATATGTGCATACCCCGTATATCAATACAAATACGAGTACACAATATGTTTGTGCCAGCAAAAGGTTATATGTACACCCAGTGTAGCAGCAAGGCTATGGTCAAGTGCCAGATGCAAGGTAAATTAAGAATTAAATACATTAACCTGTGCATAATGAAGCAAGTCTATTTTCTAGTACATTGTCTGAAAGTTGTAAACAATGCTGTGCAGTGGGTCTGCCGCTTGAAACTTACACAACTAGTATTCAAAACACAACTTTTCTATTAAAGACACTTCACTACCATATGTTTCATCTGATGGGGGCTGCTTAAATAACATCATTACAGAAATGAATTTGTACTCATAATCACTGAAGTCTTTTAAGCTTCACAATTTTGTACTACTCCAGAAGCACTGCATTACCTTGATTCTATTTTGGGAAGCCAATCTCATAATTCTCGGCATTTAAAGAAAAAGCATTTTATGCCTTACATACAATGCCTGTTCTTTTCAGAAAAATGGTTCTCAACCGTCTTGGTACAAATAAATATGCCTGTCAAGTTGAGAAACAGCCATTCATAGACAGACCACGTTAAGGTAAGTAAATGACATGTCCATCTGTATTTAGGCATGTGTATATAGAATATTTCAAATGCATGACGCCAGTTAATGCACAATATACCCTTCAATGTACCGTTTCCACAGTCATAGTAAGTAGATCAATAATACGCTTAAGGATCACTTTATTAGGTAAACCTCTTTGTTTCTACACACACTCTCCATTTGATCAGTTATACTTACTACACAGAAACACATTTTAGTTCTACAATTTCAGACTGTAGTCAAATTGAAATATCCCATAATGCAATATCCCCTAATTTTAATTCCTTCAAAATTACATCTTTTCCAGGGATGTCCATGAATTTACCAACAACGCAACACAAAACAAGTAAAATCCTAAACAAGTTAGGAATGAAAAATGTAAATCCACTCCAGTGGACCACTGAAGATCCTCTGCCCACCTTTTCCATTCAAAGACTTTTTTGGACAATGCTTTTGTACCAAACCATGTCCATTTGATCACTTGTTGACATCATCTGTTGGAAAACACACCCCAAATTTAGTTTTGTACCTCATTACTAGCCATAAATTACCCCATCCAAAGATTTTTGGAATGTGTTGCAGGCCTGAAATGCAGTTTTATATGTTTATTGACAAATAAAATGAAGTTGATCAGAAAAAACATTAAGTATCCTGACTGTAATTACATAAAATTTTCATACTGTAATTATATAAAGGTCATAGCAATGAAACGAGCAATGCATTTTTTAAATATTTGCATTTCCATACAGTCCCAGATTTGCAAAATAAAATACAACCCCAATTCCAATGAGGTTGGGACGTTGTGTAAACAAAAAATAAAAATAAAAACAGAACATGATGGCAAACCATTTTAAACTTATATTCAGTTGAATACACCACAAAGACAAGATATTTACCGTTCAAACGGATAAACTTTGTTTTTTGCAAATATTCACTCATTTTGAATTTGATGCCTGCAACACTCCTGACCACAGGACACTTTTTCACTTTGTGTCAGTCCATCTTAGATGAGCTGTGTCCACTGACAGTGATTTTCGGAAGTGTTCCTGAGCCCATGTGGTAATATTCATTATAGAATGATGACTGTTTTTTAATGCAGTGCTGCAGAGTGCAGCAGAGTAATCGAAGGTCATGGACATACAATGTTGGTTTTTGTTCTTGCCGCTTAGTTGCAGAGATTTCACCAGAATCTCTGAATCTTTTGATGATATTATGGAGTGTAGATGAAGAAATCCTTAAATGCCTTGCAACTGCACGATGATAAACGTTGTTCTTAAACTGTTGGATTTTTATTTACACAGTTGTTCACAACATGGTCAACCTTGCCCCATCCTTGCTTGTGAACGACTGAGCCTTTCGGGGATGCTCGCTTTATATCCAATCATGACACTCACCTGTTTCCATTTAACCTGCTCAACTGTGGAATGTTCCAAACAGGTGTTTTTGAACATTCCTCAAATTTTCTAGTTGTTCTAGTGTTGTTGCAGTGTTTCCAACTTTTATGGAAGCTGTTGCAGCCATCAAATTCAAAATGAAGTGAATATTTAAAAAAAAAGCTTATTTGTTTGAACAATAAATAACTTCTTTTAGTGTATTCAAACTGCAAACTGTCCCAACTACATTGGAATTATGGTTGTATTTTTAAAAACTGTATGTCAGCTTCTTTGGGAGAAAGTATTCCACTACTGTTGTGTTTTAAGTCTAACATAAACAGACAATAACACTGGAATCGAGCTTACAGAATTTCACTTGCTGTTTTCTTTGCAGGTGTTTTACTTTTACAATGTGCACAGGGAACAGTGTCAATTCACGGCTTTACCTACAAGACATAGTGCCGCATTACTACACTTGACATAGCTCATTTGAACATTATAACTATATATCTCATTTAGTCATGCACGGCATTGAAACTACTCATCCATACTGTCTTCAAAGCTTCCACAGTATAGGGGTACAGTGTAACATCCTACCAATTCCTCAGTGAGAGCAACTGGGTAAACCTCCCTCTCCATACCCTAAATAAAACAGGATATGTATTGTTTGGAGCGTATGTATGTTTTGGGGTTTGCTTTCATATCAGAGTGAGGGAAGTACCGTTTCTTATCTGCTCTTCACCGTCACTCTCTCCCCTCCCAAGTTGCACCTGATTGCTCCCTCCTGGCTTTGATCTATAATTTGTAGGTGGAGTTGTGAGGCACATCATGAAACAGAACAAAGGCAGTTTGAGAGGGAAAAGCTACAGACAAGCAGTTCCACTGTCCCAGTGGAAAGATGAGAGAGAGAGAGAAGTAGGAGCAGACAGATGGAAAGTGGCTTTATCACTTGTGGATATATCAGGACAAACAGACCCAGAGTCACCACCTCTCCATGCACTGTACTCAGACACTGAACATATTTGCCATCCCACCACTAGCCTTAACTTCCATCTTCCATATGAATTCTATTTTGTATTTATACTCCTCCTCCTTTTGCTACACGACCCACATTCCACCACCACTGCCACTTCCACCACCATGCTTCACTGATAGGATACTATTATTATGATAGAACATAGTGTTTTTCTATCTTCAGAAAGAACACTTCTTAATTACACCAAGAAGTTCGATTTAGTCTTATCCAAAACCCTTTTCATATAGCCTTCTGGCTTGTTCACTTGACACATTGTTTTTGGAGTGAAATGGCATTGTTGTGTGTGTAACCAGTGTGAGGTCTTCAGTTGTATAGACATTATACTACTTTCTATTGTGACACTGGACGCTATTACATGCATTTCTCTTAGGTTGATCTTTGAATGTATTTAAAAAATGAGAGGAAATGTGTATTTTTAAGCTTACTCTGTGCCTGCTCTTTGCAAATCTAAAAAAAGTTATGGGAAGCAATGTGTCATCCCTATCAAGTAGTCGTTATTCATTCATTCATTCATTCATTTATTTATTTATTTATCAAAAACAAACATATATAGAATGTAGGTTTTACATGTAGTCTGTCCTCAGTTGGGCTTTGGAATCTATGTGCTGGGAAACTTACATCAAAATGTAAACCAGAAAGCAAAGAGATTCCTGTCTAGATTTATAGCTAACAACCTACACGACATAATTATACAATCCATTACTGTCCATATTCTTAACTTTCCACTTCTTTTACGTTTTAACACAAATTGTAGCATTAAACTGATTCACTAGAACAAGCAGAATGTTAACAAGAATACAGTAAATACTATAGTGAGAATTATCAGTTTCAGGACTGATGGGATGGTTGTCACTGAAACACATCCCTGGCTTTTGATTTATTCACAACACTCAATTCCAAGTAGTGATACATCATAACTCATGCAGAGAAGGCCACATATTATATCAAGAAGAATGGTATATCACAGTGGTTTTTGAAATTGAAATCATATATACAGCATAGTTAATAGAACTGCCATTCACGCTACAATTGATTTAAAATTAAATGTGTATATGGTAATATCCTAGATTACTTTTATTTAACCTGTGGCTGATGTGTGGAAGTGTTCAACAATTAATATCTCTAGTTAGTGTACACAAAATGTTTCCAAATTTTGAATACACTGGGTCTTTCTTTATTTGCCATTTCTAACACCATTTTTAAGACACTGCTTTTGTCACTTACTTTTTTCAAAACACTGTCATTTACGCAACAAGCAGTGTTGAGCGTATTAAACGATTTGTTATTTGATTGAAAGTGTGGAAATTAAAATCAAAGAAAGAACATAATAAACAACGCTTAAAAAAATGGAATTGGTTAAAATATTGACAAAAAATTATCATCGATTCCGTCCACCAATTGCTGTAGCCCTAGTTTTTGCAAACATATGACATGCTCAGTGTAAAACTAACAAATTGTTAAAACAACCAATATTATTGTAGATAATACATATTAGAGACATTGAGTTAGAGTTAGAGAAAAACTCTAACCCATAAACTTCATGATTGGGAGTCACCTAAACCAATCAGTAACACAATATTTATTAAGCTTATATAGTGTGCCAAATAAATTACAATATATTATGAAGTCAAGCATCCCACAGGTAATACTCCTGTTACATGGTCAGTCCGGTAAGGGTGCTTTATATTAGGGCCAATAGTGATAAAAGCAAAGAACAACAACAAAAAACACCCATTACAACAAGCCTGTCATAGGGACACAATGGCCAAAAACTAGGGACTTCTGCCAACTTTTAATTGCACAAAATAAAGCACTTTTTGAAGCATTTCTTTTACATTTGATAAGGAATTTAAGGTTCTGAAATTTAACGTCATTAAAAAATGGACTCTATTTTATGGATGATGCCCTTATCAGTAATAATATTTCCATGAAATGTACACTGTTACAGCTCCTGCAACATGGAGAGGCATGCCAATTTAAAAACCTTCAATTAGTGTATTATTTACAGCACCCACTGTTCTGCATGCACTACCATAAACCCAGTGGACTGTGAGGCAGAATGTACCACAGACATTAGCTGACTACCGAATAGCAGGATGTTGATAACTGGATCTGTAGTAGTGCCATGAGACCAAGAGTGCCTTTGTAAACCAGTTAAACTTATAAAATGTTATTATTTCAAAATAAAATTTGACACAACCCCCACAAGAACTTTCTTTTACTGAATCAATATATTACACTTTATCCTGTCTACATTCATGAATAATACAAAAACGAAATTACCGATACAATAATAACTAATTGTGTGCTCAGAAGTGAAGAAACCAGTAGTAAAACATTGTGGACACTTTTTTGTTCAGTAGTGGCCTACTGGGATTATGCTGTCTTCTTATATAGACAATCAATTATTCCATTTGATACCTGCCAACAACAACACATCCTTTCAACCCCTTGTGCACTCGTGTTTTAATCACAATAACAATGCAGGAGTGCACACTGAGTGGCATCTGTCAACAGTATCATACATATTTATTCCCTTGTGCATCACACATTTACTACTGCAACACAAAAATGGCTTTGTTAAAAATCTATATACACTATATTGTTAGGTATAGTCAGAGATAACACTTCCACTTTATTTCACTTTCAGATATTAAAAACAAGTATTTATTTAAAATGATAAAGCAATACCTTTTAAAGCATATGATGGTAACTATTCAAACTCTTTTCTTAATTTCTTTCATTTGACATCAACTTCCTAGACTTAATATTTTAAAAAAATCTAATCATGAGAAAGAAAATTAAAACAATAAACAAATTAAATTTAAAAGCATAAAGGCATCAGTAACAATTTACCAAATATGAACAGAATGATTGAGCGGCTTGTCCCAGTTACTGATCACTGATCATCAAAAAGGTCTATAAAATATAAAGGTTAAGTAATCTGAAATCTGAATCTAGTAGAAATGACCCCTCTCAGATCTGATTGATGAGCGCTCCTTTAAAATAAGTTAACATTTTGTCTCTGAGGGGGGCATCATGTTATGCCATTTCATTTTTTTCTGGTTTGTTACTCCTCCTAAAGATTACCATTTGTCATAGTGAGAGATGCAGTTTTTTATAGACAACATGATATAGATATAGCAGACAGCTATCGATGCTTGCTGCTGTAAATGCATTGAGATAGCCATTGATGACACTATGACAAATGAGACGACATACTGTGGAGATAAGACACAGCAAGAAACCTATACTGAGTAAATGAGGTTTGTGTTTATGTACTGTGTGCCTTATAATTAGGTTGAGATTTTGTACACACACAAACACACACACACACACACACACACATTTACAGCATTTATCAGAAGCCCTTATCCAGAGAGACTTACAACTACCTGTTCAATACAGTCTTACAGTCCAAGCAATTGTGGGTTAAGGGCCTTGCTCAAGGATCTGTGGCAGAGGTGGGATTTGAACCCCGGACCATCAGGTCCATAGTCCAGTATTTTAACCACTAGGCGAACAGTCCCACTATATATATATACAAGCTTGAACACTTTGAGGTGCCCTAATATGTAATAATTTGAGAGATTAGAGTTGAGGGGCTGTGTTTTATTGGATGTGAAAGATGTAATTTCCTGTTGCTTATGCTTGGCTGTAATGACTCTCCCTTGAAAACCTATACAAAACCTTCAGGGAAAATGTTAACCTTTAGAGACAGGGCTAAAGAAAAGTGTAATGTTAAATATAAAATAGGAAAATAGTCAATAATATAAATAGAGAGAAGGAATTGAATGAGCTGTAGAAATCTCAGCTTTGGCCAACAGAAAATTAAGGCACTGAGACAGGGTGATGGTATCTGTAATGAGTTTACAAGTGGTACATTGTGTATTACTCAGGCATCGTGTGTCCAGTTCTAGCATTGGATGGCTCAAATCCAGCACAACCAGGTGACTCCAGTACTAAAAGGCACCTCAAAAACCCTCACAAGTTGCATACCACGTTTATTAAGTGGTTATTCCCCATTTCACTTACACAGTGCCAGTGCTCATTTGGAGAACCAGTGAGCCCTTTTTTTCAGAACTGGCTCCCATTTTCATGAGGTTATGAGCCAAACCATTACGTAATCAGATTGGGGAGTTTCCTAATGCACCACATAAGGGTCATACATTTTATCTCTAACATTGAGAACATATTTTACCATCTGAAGTAAAAGCCAAATGCAGAACAGAGATGTGGCTATAGAGAGTGAGTACTCTGAACACATACATATTCTATTGATTACAAGTGATGCTGAGACTGGGCCTCATAAAAACTATATTTAGATTGTGTTTAGTTGCAACTGTCAGTAAAGTGGCTGCTTCTTAGCTGTTTTACAGTTGCAACAATTGCTATATTTTATTACAACAATAGCACTGAACCCTCCTGCACTGCTCATGCCTTTTTATGGTCGTTTAAAAACAACTGCTTATTTGGGAATTATGCCACTTTCACCTCACAGACAGTACTGGTACAAGTCAAAAACCTGTTTGATTGTAGTACAAAATCATGGAATGCTTCCAAATTTTGGTGTCTGCTCTGCAACCAGCACTGGCAGCGTGCAAGCGGAAAATATCTACACAGTGGTAGCTCAGTTCTGAACCACATCAAAAATCATCGTATTTGGTTCTCATTGCAATTTGAGTAAAAGAATTTGTCTTGCTACTTGTTGTTTGCACAGTACTTTGCGCAGAATCGAGCCACGCGACTCATTCCAGCCAAGTCTCGGTTCCCGATTCAGTACACAGTGGTTCAGTGATTCAATGTCACAATAGTTCAGTTGAGATCTGGGTTTATTGCGTATCTGTTACAAAAAAAGCAACTGCCCACTGTGAAAGCATTTATTCAGGTTAAAATGGGTGTGTTTTGCACTCACCTGATCTGGAGAAGGTTTGTGATTAGTCTGCTCAGAATGCGACGACGCCTTGAGGTGGTCATCCTCGTAATTGTCGGCCATCAGCTTCATGCGGTTCTGCGTCTGAAGAATAAAGTGATTCACATTTAAAGGAAGAAAGGAATGACAAGAACACTGACAGAAATGTGTGCCTATGCTGACAGAATGACACATGCACACATACTGAATGAAAACAGAATAAGCCTCCGAGCCTCCTCGTCTTTTAAACCTGTGTATAATAGTTTAGCAAACTTCAGAACTTTGCATGTGATTAGCTAGGAAGAATGTTTGACTTTCATATCCCAAAGAATATCCTGACATGGATCCAATAGAAGTAGTCTTGTTTGGGGATTTATGAGCCCACTGCACCTCATAAGAGAGGTGTGAAAGTTTTTAAGTAAGAGAATACAAAAATGAAGGAGAGAGTGAGGGAGTTCAAACATGACTACGCATGAATTAATTTCATTGCAACTTCAAAAGTGCAATCACGCTAGAAGAAGAGGAATGAGCAACAGATGGACTCATGTTTGACCCCATCGAAGAACCAACTCAGCATTTCGAGAGTCAGTTATTTATGTGGGAGTGACAGTGCCATGGGATTTGTGTACATTTCAGACATGATCCAAGTTGTTCTCCTAAATGAAGTGCATATGAGCAGAGTTTGCAGCAGTGGAGGTGTGTGTGTGTGTGTGTGCGTGTGTCTGTGTGTTTTGCGTGTGTGTATATGTACACTCACACAAGTGCCGTGATATTTTCCACTGTGAACAGTCTGTGATTTACATTGGCAAGCCAACCATCACTCCTGCTTCTCCACGACACAGACGTGAACAAGAAATAAATTTAATCAATAAGACAGTACAACGGAATGAAGCCAGGCTGCATCCTGGCCTTTCGAGCTCCTGGGAGAGCTGTCTCGTTCAACCTTTCCCTGTTTGTGATGGTTGGGCTCCTTCTGTTTCATTTTCTCACCTCCCTCACTGTTTCAGTAATAAGTCTGGTGTTAATGGTGTTAAACAAAAAAGTTCACACGCGATAACCTTCAACACAACTGCAAGCTCCTTAAGGTCGGAGCATCTGCTATTATTAAAGTAAAATTAAAATAAAGCCACTGCTTACATTAAAGTATTACATTTACAACTGGGCAGACAACCTCATACAGAGGTCTTAAAACTTGTATCTTAGAGCATGCAATGCAAGCAATTGTGTGAGTGTTGGCTTGGCTGTTCTGGGACTTGAACACTGGATCTTTTGATTAATAGCCCCGTTCCTTTACTGTTGTGTCACCACATCACTTTGCTTTTGGGCTAAGTAAGAATGAGAATACTGACAGAACACATGGAAGACCTGAAAGACATCGGAGGCTTTATGAGGAGGCAGGGAAATACAAAATAGAAAAAATAGCTTGTGCTAGAATCAACCAATCATTAAGTTTAAACAAGTGAAATTTTCGAATCTTCTGCAGTTTGTCACAAATAATGCTTTGTTTCTTTACTTTTCTTGCAGCATTTTCAGAATTGCTGTAAACTCTGTACAGCCTCTAAAGTCCATGCCAACTCACTCGAATCATAAAGTCTGAAGTAAACAAAGCGACTGCAAACCCCCTCCAACAAATTGGCAAAGCTTCTACTTGCATGTGCTGAAACTCACATAGAATTAGCTGTGAGTCAACCCACTTTAGTCATTTTGGCAGAAACTTGCGTTCTGTCTGTTATTCAGACACTTCGTTCCAGATCAAATGAAGCACTAAACGAATGGTCCCAAGTGCTACTCTAACCCCGCACTCAACGGCTTCACACCGTGGAGGCCACCTGTTTTTCCGGCGCATATTGCTGAAAACGGCTTCACATCCCAACCTCACAGACAAGAGGTCCAATCTGGGGTATGGAGATTACTGTAGGTCTACATTTGTGATATGCAATGCAAAAGATAGTCTGTCCCTTATAATTTGACGCATATGCTTTGGAGGGTTTCTATGCATGCTGTAGTCTAGGGTTCAGGTTGACAGCATAACATCAGGAGACTTGTTATACATTTGTCCTTATTTCAAAAAGGGTCCAATGAGAAAGTGCAGGCTTTTGAAAAGCAAGAAATGAAGAAAGAAAGAAATGGGTAAAACAGGGGGAGAAGTGTGCATTATACACAAGTATACATAAGTATTAACACACTTCATGCACCCGCTCGGAAAAAGCATATGTTCATGCAAAATAAGCATGGAAAGTAGGTTTGCCTTCAGGCGGTAAGATTACATGGCTTACAGCCAGCATACAGCACCTCTTAAGGATACCAGGATACACTGCCAAACAGAGAAAAAGAGATGCCAGATTTTCCAAGGAATTCCTATTCCTAATCTTTTCCTAATCTATATAGGCTGAAACATACACACTACATAGCTGTATGTGAAATGTTTAATGTAAAAGACCAATTATGCCTTTTTAATTAAATAAAGGAGGAATTTAATTCATTTTAGACACTCCCTGAGGTTGGGTCGTACAAGTTTTCCTATTGTTCAGATGTGAGATATTTAAATAACATTTCACATTTTGGACCTTTTGATGTCCAAACTCGTAGAATAAAGCATGCGAATTCAGAGGTTCCCCTGCACCTTATTAAATCCCCCAAATGAAAAACAAGCTTGGCAGTCTTTTTCAAATTATCTTTAGCCAAATTAGGTTGATTCAGCAAATCTACATCAACTTCAAATTCAACGTTAAAAAAAGGTGAGGTGTTGTTCTATTGATTCTATTCAAAAGAAGAAAGGGAAGCTGCTTTGACTTAATGAAGGAACGGGGGTTGGGAGTGGTCCCAAGACAAATGGCTACAAATGTGCATGTGCCCTTCAGCAGTTGTGACTGATAGTCCATAACATCATAACATTATAGTCCATCACATGTATCTCTATGACTTATGGAATGATGTAAGGCACATCTGCTGTCTATAGAGTCGAACTTGATTCGGTAAAAGAAAGTGATAAAAGAGGAGTGCAAAAGTTGCTTGAGAATTAGAAAAGTTGTTGGGAGACAGTGAAATAAGTGAGCAAATACTGAACGTTGTAGAAAGAAAGTGTAAGAGAGAATAGATGCCCTTAAGAAAAGCAAGGCCCAGTTCAAATGGAACTCGAATAATTTCCTATTTAGGAGCCTCAAATGACAATCTATAACAATTTTACAGGAAACCTTGTTAGACTTGTGCTAGTGAGTTTAAGAAACCAGCGCAATCCTCTCTACTTTTACTGAGATTCATTAGGATTATGATACATTAAGCTGTTAAGAATAACATTGTTAGAATATTGACACATTAAGGCATGTATTTATCATGATTGCTCTCATGTGTTTGCTACGAATACAAATATCCTGGCATTCCATCCACAATTTCTAAATTCCCACTTGGCAAATAAATCCTTTGTATTCTCCTTATGGAGCCGTGACAGCAACTGGCAGTTTGTTGGCCTCGGATCCATAGTTTCCATCTTAAAGTAAAAACATATTTCTTCATATAATATAAACTAATCATTTTTCAAAATGATTTCTCTTTCACTGTCATCATTTTAAAGCAATTGGCTGACCATGCACTAAACATATACTGCCTCTAGCACATCCTTTGAGATTGAGATCATTACAATCAATCTTATAATTGGGGTTATTGTTTTTTTTTTTAACTTATTTAGTATACTTAATGACAATGACATCAGCATCAATGGCTATTTAACAACAGACTTTAAGACTAGTACACACTAAGCTAATTTATCAATTCAGCCGATACGTCTTTGGAATGCGAAAGAAAACTTTATTGTCTGAACATTAAAGACAGTGAATATTAATATAGTATTTACATACAGGATAGATGATTTCAAGACACGGATATGGCAAATATTGCCAGTGAGCCTGGACCCAGATGAGCCACAAGACCACAGCCCTGTCTAGTCATCACAGACCCCAAATGCAAATGCACAAATTCCCAACAATTCAAACACGCACTTTCCATCTTTTCAAATTTTTATGCTGCAGAACACAGAAAAAGCTAAATGGTTTCACGTAAAAATACCACTGAGGACACAGGACATCTAATCCTGTCCAAAACAGCAGAACATTCACCATGAGATGTGAGCATTAAGGCATGCATCACCTTTACAGAGTAAAATTCATTTTGCAATGTTAGTTTCACATTACAGTTCAGCCAGTACACGCCATTCTTTTGTTCTCTTACCCAGAGTATATTCACAGCACTTGCTGTTTTGGCATTATAGGTTATTAAACATTGCACTGGCCTCAAGCAATTTTAAATGGCTTCAGCTGCTCTCTTCATATTTATGTCTGGATGTTAATGTTCCATAGAGTCATAATGGGCCACCACTGAAGCCAAAGTATGAATGGTGCACTTATCCTATTTATTAGTTAATGAGTGGGCTAGTGATTTTATAAAAGGAAGGTGTGCAAAATGAGCTCAACCTGTATGAAAATGTTAATAAGTCTATCTTGTTAAAAGTATGAATTCATCAATCTCCGAAGTCAGCTTTAAAGAACGTCAGCTCAGGTGGCAAATGGCAGAAGACCCAAACAAACAAATGCACACACACACACACTCCCTTGTTCCAACGGGCCCCAGTTTGTATGCTCTATTCCAGTTTCTTTCACTGCTCCCTTATGCAATACATGTGAAGCTAGTCTTGGATGATGTGTACAGTGGCATAATCAAGTCCAACTTTGCATGCACACAAAAACAAACAAGACAAGGCATGTCTCTGATCAGACATGTGAGCCGTTGAAATTACCAGAGCAACCACAGCAAAACACTGAGAACTTAAGAAGCCTTAGATGTATTCTTTGTTTTTCCATCTGTATTTTGATGGACATTTTTGTTGGATATTCATTATAGTACAATCATTAGGCTGATTGTGAGTAAAGACTTCCAGGAGACAGGAATACAAAGCACAGGAGAAGTATCTGTAATTTCTATTCGAGTTTAACAATATATTGTTGGTTAACAAATACCACTAACTTAAGTACAGACGAAACAAGAGACCACTAACTTTTCACCAAAAATGCCTCTTATAAACAATGACATGAATAGTTAATCAACCCATTGAGAGGCAGTAACACAGAAAGTACATTTTGACAGAGCATGGAAGTGCAGTTGTGAAAACAACCAAATAGCTCAGAGCAGTCTAAAACTAACCAAAAACCAACTCGGAGCCCAAAGTGGGTAGGGTATTTATTTATTTGATTCATGTCCCTCAATGGCTATTGGTGGCAGGAGGCAAAGTTATGAATATATAGTCAAAAGCATCCAGACTCTTTATAGACAATTTATTTTAATCAATTAACCTAATGCAACATGAAATTTGGGAGGACACTGGAGTAACTGCTGGTTACTGGAGTAACTCATAACTGTAAGAGGGAAGACATAGAAATTCCACACAGGCAGCATCGCTAGTCATTGATGCTTATGGCATGGTACCAGTGAGGAAAAGAGTCCTTGAATGAAAATCATCATTCTGGATAAGAAACCATGACGATATAGCTGACAATAAAGCAACTTTCTGGTATGTACTCAGTTTGTGTATATCAACAAATAAACACATTCTTCCAGCAATTGACAAACCTCACCATTACAACAAACCAACAAAGTTCCTGTTTGCACCATCATATAAACTACAAGATACTGCATTCGCATTCCCTGCGCGATCATTAGCTGGTTAAATCACCTCCATATCAGAAAATTCATACATGCATGACTAGCTCATATGTTTAGCTACTGATGTTTTGTTTGAAATCTTAGGAAGAAACAAGTTCTTGTTGGTCTCTGACATGAAATGATAAATCCTTAGTGACTGGGTCTGTGAGATACAACCTACAGTATATTCATCAATGTTCACCAATGAGGCTGTTCATATGCTTTTAATAATCTGATCATAAACAGATATGCAATTTTCTGATTATACAAGTGGTCATGTGAACGGTCCAGTGGTCAAGTGAATGGTCTTCTCAGTCTGCGCATGCACGCTGCAACTGAAGCAGCTGGCAGAATCAAACATGGTTGCCGTCTTATTCTTAGGCCTTGCTTCTTTGCAGATCGTTTCCATTGACTTTATGCTTGTTTCTCTCGTAGGTTCTGGCAACCCTGGGATTAAGTGCAGCAAGCACAAAACAGCTATAAAACACTTTTGGGAAAATTCTGAAACGCAGCATATGCTCAATGAAATGAAGAATTTTATTATTTAATTATCAAAGGCTGATGTTTAGGTCAGATCCTTTTGTGAGATTACTGGCCAGCTGCAAAGTAGAAATTAAGATTTCCCATTACTTGATCACCCACATGCATGTAAACCTGCTGATCTAATCTTCTGCAGTTAAACAAATTTATTTAAACAAATGTAACGATTTACCAGTCTCAAGCCTAATTCCTGAGCCCCCCAACCACAAATACGGTGCCCTAACCTAACCCAAAATAGACTTACTAAGGATTTTAGTATTCTTTGATGTTTTTGTTTACGTTGCCTTTCCCCCTACTCTTTTTCTTGTCTTTATTTCCCCCTTCTCGTTTATTGGCTTCAGAGCCCAGAGCACTCACTGTGCTGAGTTTTGGCCACAGCTGGGCCACGAGGCGCCTGCAGCCCTGCCTGTGCAACAAATCGCCTTCATTTTCAGCACAATAAAAGGATGATTTCAAACATGGACAACAGTTTCTCTCTTGGGAGCAGTACTAAGCAATTGGATACACACACACTTTTACTTTTCCACACTCATTTTCCCTTACCGCCAAGTGGTAGCCTTGGCTGCATTACGACATTTCAACATTTTATGATCACTGTGGGTTTCTCTGGGACAAAATGGTTTTATTCCGCCAGTCGGGTGCCCAAACCATGGCTTTGCTGAAAAAAGAGGGGAAGAGGGAAAAAAAAATCCATTGGCCATCTCAGCACTGCCATCTTCAACAAATGGGTGCCAAATGTGACTGAAACATTGCAACGTTGGACAGCTGGTCTGAGGTGTGGTAGCCGATAATCAAGAACCACAATTTCTGACAGGATGTAATTACCAAACACCATTCTATATTTTGTGGGAAGTAGCATTGGTGATAAATCTGAGGACATATATCTACAACCAGACTTTTATGTTGGTTATGCCATTTAGGTAGAGGTTTTTTTTTAAATGTGAATCTCCCAAATATACGAAGAAAACTAAATGTGTGACAAACAGGAAGAAAGAAATACACAGTCATCCATAGCATTTATGCCTTCATTTTCTATATCTGCCTAATCCAATTCAGATGTGTGGTGGTTAATGCTGCAGCACGACAAGTACTGCAGGTACCAGCCCTTGACAGTGCTAGTACATTGAAGGGCGCGCGCACACACAAAACACACACACACACACACACACACACACACACACACACACACACACACACACACACACACATGGAAACTGGAATACACAGAGAAAACCCTCACAGACATAAGGAGAACATGCAGACTCCACACAGGTAGTAGTCCATAAAAGAAATGTGATGTATTTGTCCATTTAGTTCTGGAAAACACTTTATAGTTATATTGTGTTTAATGTTTGCTCGGCCACAACGTGACAGTGAACTGTTGTTAGGCTCTTTTGCTACGTTATACACAGCTCAAGTGCTCAGCTCACAATACAACAATACAAGTCTTACACTGTACAATACCGTATTTTCTCACTAATAATACAATGCCACCTTTAGGTCAGTTTAATAGTGGATGGTGGTTTAATTTCTTCCTCGATACCACATTAAGAGGTATACAGCAATGTACAAAAGTCTTAGGCCTCTATTATAATTATTAAACTACTATCTGTGCGGGGTTTCTATGGATATTGCTGTTTCCTTCCACATTTAATATGCGTCGATTCAATTTGCATCTCAGGCGTGTGCATGTTTTAGCAACGTTATAATGAACAAATTATAAAAAAAAAATGTTCATTATAACACTGTGCCATATACAGTTCGTTAAAACACAGGCAAATACATTTAAATACATACAATAAATACAGCTCCAACAGGTTACAGTGGTACGTGTGGAGTGTAATCTCCACTTACACTGGAGCGGCTGCATCAGATGCCAAGTTAACCCTTCTATAGTCAAAATACATGCAATCAGGAATGGTCTTTTTGGTAGGCTATCAACCAGGGCACAATTACAGGAAGAGGGACACAATGAAGAGGCCAAGCTGTGCTAAAGCTCACAAAGATTGCAAAGAAGATCAGTAGAAGAAGAAGAAGCATTATGGAGTGACAAAAGAAAAAAGTGGGCTTCATTTCGTGGGTCTTATCATAGACAATGTGTTACATATGGTCACTAAACCATTGCTAAGACAATAAGTCTAATGGTGGCCTAAGACATTTGCACAGCACACAAGCCTGGTTTATGGTCTATGGTATTCTGTTCCGAGGTTTTGTGCCGTGCTTAAAGAACAGCAGGATGAAATGGTACATTTTAGCTTCACTTGATCAACCTTATCACACTGTCTCTCAACTCAGGAACCATGTCAGTTCAGCCACAGTTCATTAAACACTCACACCGCCAAACAGTCATTCCTCGCACCTTACAGAGAAAAAGCACTGTAGCCACAGTCGCATACAGGCAGTGCACATCGGTCGCAAAAGCTTAAGTTACAATTAACTGCCCCTGAGACTACTATAGTCTATAGGCTATAACAAACTTGCAAGGACCTTGAAATGTCTACTGATATAAACCCCCCCTAAAATACAGTCTCCATTGTACAAACGCTCACAACTGTATGCTGACATACTGTTAACATGGGAAAAGTCAGGAAGTCTCTGCTGTGATCCATCAGTCGGTGGCTGAGCACTATGACACAGAGTAAGGTGAAGCAGACCACACTAACCATTCCACACCTCACATGTGAGACAGAAAGACCACTGTGCAGGCTCAGAAACCCACTTAGCCACTAGGGTCTCGTAAAGATTTCAAATATGAGCAGGAGAGGCCAGAGAATGATTAATGGGTTGCATCACGCTTCAGTATAAAGGTCTGGATTAATGCAGCTTCTTCAGCTTTTGTAGGGGCAAAGATAATGAATTTTACAACATACTAAATAGTTCTTGGACACTGTATGCAGGTGGGGGTGCTTAATAGTCAGGCCTGCTATTAGGCAGCAAAAGGCACAGGGGTTGCAGAGAATTATAGTGCAGTGCCTCTCAAACACAAACCATTAAGCTTATGATAATATGATTATCGCTCAGTGATAAAACGCTAATAACTCAGCCGAACTGGGAAAGATAAAAGCAAATTTAAGAGATAAGTACGAATTTGAAACTGTACCACATTTGTACAGTACTATAAATCTAGGTGTAGATATGAGTGGTCTTTAAACTCTCTGTATCTCTTAAGGGTATTCCAGAAAGCAAGCCAACATTATAATCCTGGCTTATTTCAATATGCCTGTATAATAGTCATCAATGTAATTTTCACTAAATAAGCTAATCTTCAGCAGTGCTCAGTTACCAAGAAAACACGCCTCAGGCAAACCTGCTTCACATTAGGTTAGTACTGAAACTTGTGGTAGTTCTGAAGACCTGTGATTTCATTTCTGTCGAGCTGAGACAAGACTATTCGATTTTATTAATTCTACTCAGCAGTTTCCTGCAGGAGCAAATTATGCTTAAATCCTGTGAGAGGAACACCAGTCAGGAGTGAACAGTTATGCCAAGCCAAGCGAGGCCATTTTAAAAAAAAAATCCCCACTTTTATTAGCTCCTTTGTGAAGCATGTCACTGGACGAGATTTGAGTTTGACACAAGTCAGGGTATTTGGTCATGTGCTTTAATTTGACAGGTTTTTGCCGACTTATTAACTTGACTTGGGCTTACTAGCTGTAATTGTGTTTTTAAAAGCAATTTATTATTACAACCAGAACCCCGATAAATAAAAATGTATCATCCCTTCAGCATTTCCAGCATTTTCCTAAGCTGCATTCAAAGTTGCACTGAAGTTACACTTGCCACTGCATTCTGAGGATTAGCCTCGCCTGACTTATCTGGATGTGAGCGAGATAGGTTCAACACATTTTGCACAGGAAACTTGTAAAATCAAGACTAGATTACAAAACTGATATTAAAAGTGAAGCATGTGACATCAGCAGGCAGCAGTTTCTAAGCTACGTTCAGACATGCAGTAGTTTGCGAAGCACTATGGGCATTTCAGAATTTTCTATATGTCTGCATTAACACAAGCTAAAAAACATCATATTTTCACACAAGTAGCTTAAATGAGACAAAAATATTATACACGACAAATGATTGTGGCCTAGTGGTTAAGGTACTGGACTATGTAACAGAAGGTCCAGGGTTCAAATCCCACCTCTGCCACAGTTGGGTTCCTGAGCAAGGCTCTTAACCCACAATTGCTTGGATTGTAAGAATGTATTAATTGTAAGTCGCTCTGGATGAGGGTGTTTTCTAAATTACATAAATGTAAATATAAGAACATCCTGGGTTCAGTCCCCAGGTAGGGCAGTTTGGGTCCCTTCTGCCTGGAGTCTGCATGGGTTTTCTACTGGTACTCCAGTTTCATTCCCATAGTCAGTTAGGTTAACTGGTGCAAAAGTGCCCCTGGTGTGAGTGTGGGTGCCGGTGTAGGACTGTATATGCCCTACGATGGATTAGTGCTGTGTGGTGTCCTGCCTTACTTCCTATGCCACTGACTTTCCCGCACCCTAACCGGGATCAAGTAGGTACAAAAACAATCCAATTTTAAATAACTGTGAGTGGCAAAAATTGCTGAAAAATTGATTTCAATATCTTCCAAAACGTATTCAACCTTAACCTTTCCACTGTTTTACTGAAATACAAAGAGAATCAATGGTTCTTTTTCTGGGATTCTTAGAAATTTTCTTTACATGCTCCATAATACAATTCCACAAAAATGGGCTGTGAAGATGAAACTTTGATAAAGCTCTATTCTTTAAATATAACGCATCAAATCCCACACCTGTACAATTGATTTAAAAAACAAACAAACCAACAAACAAACCCTGAAATGTCCCCTACTGCTAATCATAGAGGTAAACATACTTTTGCCACTAACAGATGTTAGTGTAATATTGGACCATTTTACTCAATAAATATCTACGTAGAATATATTTAGTCTCTTTTCTTTAAAAATTGGTTCTCTTCATCTGCCTTTAGGACTTGTGAATATTTGATGAGGAAATATAAATAATTTTAAACAGTAACCAAACTTTGAAACATTTCTGTACACTGCTGAAGTGTGGTTAACACACATGTACTTGGTTTTTGAACATGTCAAGAGAAAACACTTAATTTGATACGTTCAAATGGGCTGAAGACTTGTGTGGTGTTATTTTGATTCATAATGAGTACTGAAGAATTAATTTAATTGCATTTCCAGCATCGGTTATCTTTAAATTCAGTTCCACCCATTCCAATTTGTAACTCTTTTTTAATATAGCAAACCTTATTGAGCAACCGGCATGAAAATAATAAGACCTATTCGGTCTTTGTGGATCTGACCCATGTAACAAAATCACCACTGTTGACACTAACCCACAACCTTTGATTCAAAACAAATCACAAAGTGAATTTGGAACCTTTTCCACAAACCTAATCCAAATACTGACCAGTTATGAAATGTAAATGTCTTCTGTACTCAAAATTCTAGGGCAGCAATACTAGTCTTGTGGCAAATAGATGATGCAAGTTTTTCATGAGAAAAGTAACAAAGCAGTGGCTGACAGCATTCACACAAACACTCGTTCATTCCTGTCACTTGAGATCCTCTTCTTAAAATGGGAAGAATAAAATAAACAAAAAAGTATAATTAGTTTATTACTCTCGTTTAACACTGCATCAGAATCAGTGACTATATCCACAACACGCACAAGAATAAAACAAAATAAAACAAGTGAAAAGGGGTTTGGGTTTATATATACACATCTGGGCAAAAAAATGGGCCAAACCTAAACTTAACGATGTTAAGCTTTCAGGGGTCTCAGCAAAAAAATACTTGGACAAATATCTTTGAATGTTAAAAGTCTTAAGGGTAAACAAGCAGACAGCTATTCACAGAAAGAAGAGCCAGTTTTGTTCCACTCAATGGTAATGACTTCAAACAAAGGATGAGTAATTGACAAATGTGTCACAGTTCATTTGTGTTTATTGAGAGACCAAATATTCTCCATAGGGTTGAAATGGGGACACCAGCCCAAACATGAGCTTGATGGAAAAATAATGACAGCTCATCTTTAGAAAGCTTTTCAGTTTTAGAAAACAAGTCTTTCTGTAATATTCTCCTTATTCCAAAGCTTTAGTTGAATTTTCAAAGTAAAGCGTCTCACCAGTACCATCAGCTGGAAATGCTTCCCACATCATGACACCTCTACCTCCATGCTTAATGTTAGTAGGGCTGCATCCATTATTGAAGACAAAAGTTACTGAAGACTTTAACTTCCTATTTTTAAGAACTTCAAATATCAGAAAGCGTTTATCTCTGCTTGCAGAGGTTATTCCAGATCCTTTCTTTCTGGAAACATCAATGCTATTTGAAAGCATTTTCATATTCTATTAATAGCTGATAGTGAAGTAAAGTTTTTTGTGTGCCTTTAGGAACTTTCAGAATAGCTGCAGTTTGCCTGACTGAGGCCAGCTATGTGGTACATCACAGCAAAATCTGAAAGACGTTCCATTTTCCAAATTTTCTCACTCATTTGCCTTGGGACACAAGATATGCTATAACTGCTATGTGTATGTTATAGATTTCTACCTATAGATATAGTACTTTTTGGTTCTATTGTCTGATTTTCAAACTGGTGACGAACTCGAAAGACGTTTGGGAAGATTTTGAACGTTCACACGGGTTAGTTTGGCAGAGATTCTCACTAATTTTCTGACCAATGATTTATTGCTTTGCTATCTTAGGTTTGACCAATTTTCTCCACCAGGAATGTAAGCATCTTCTACTGGGTACAATCAACAGTGTTTACTATAAAAAAAAAAAAAAAAAAAAAAACAACGACTAAAGATGAGCTATGATAAAATGAAAAGTATTAACAATAATTAAATTGTTGAAAGCGAGCCACTAATGCTTAGAAGTTTAGGAAAGCCCTATTATAAATACATTATTCTATTATGTCTACATAATGTTATCTATGCTCTAAATGTAGAGACATCAGAAACTAAACTAGAATGATTCACTAAGAATGTTCACTCATAACGTGCAAGCAAAATTTCTACTTTATATAACACCACGGCCCTGACCAGAAAAAAAAAAAATCGAGATTTAAGATGAATGAATGACTTTATATAAAGAGCTGCTGTGTATAAAGGACTTTTGACCTAAGCCTGGTTTCTTTTTCCATCCAAACAGGTTTCCAAAGCCTGTAAATGGCTGGATAGGCATTTGGCTAGATGTGAGTGGGGTTGTTTTGAAGCCAGTCTCTGAAACAGTAACAAAAATGTCCAAACTCACCACCCACATCAGTGATTGGCCAGTAAAGACAGACGATGGGGGAAAAATGATTTTAGTAGCTTATTCTGAGCACTGATGTACTAAACTGATCGTCAAATTAACACACAACCAATGGTTCCGTTACTGTTACTCAAATATTTAACATGTGGTTTGTACCTTTGGGTAGCTTTTATCTTGAGGAGTGCTGAACAGTTATATGACCTTAACTGCATTTCCCAGTAGTGAGACAGAAGTTGCAATATTTTAAGATGATATATAATCTTTAATCTTAACTTAAGCACTGCATTTTGATTTAATGATATTAATGATCTTGTTGTTAATTATTTGGGCTGCTTGTTAGTATTATGTTTTCAGTAGAAAGCATATTGCTCAGTACTGTGGAAAAGGTGCGGCTCATTAACCAAAATCTCTTCTAAAATGTGCTAACATCTTGTAGGAACAGGTAAGACACAACATACTATTTTCAGTTTACTGTTTACTAACCGTGCCTCCTGCCGTTCTGATAAACTGTTACCACCCCAAGCTCTCTGAAGTTAATTTGCGGTGGCTTCCTGAGGCACTGCATAAAACATACTTTGCCTCTATTTGGAGATGGTTTATTGGAATTTGAGGAGGAGGTGAGTAATTCTAAAACTGTGCTGCCAAATGGATCTGTGGTCATACATCTGTACCATGTTTGTCTGTTCTAATCCTGGGTTTATTTCTGTCTAAACTTTCTCTTCCTATTTTCTTTCAAAGCTGTTCTTCGTTACACTCCTTAACCCCTAATTAACGTCACAGTACGACCACACATATGAATGACAATTACTTGGGAGAGGACACTGCCGCTAGCTGTTCAATGGGGCTTTTTCAGAAAGTTCTAGAATAACAAGTGTAATATCAGCAACAACTCAAACGAAAGCGGTTTGTCAGATTTTATAACGTGTGCGCTATTCTGCTTAAAAACAGGCCATTCCTGACATTACCTGCTGCTTGAGTTGCTGCACCAATCTGTCTTTCTCCCTCTTCAGGAGAGCTACTTCATCCTGAGTCTTCTTCTTTTTTGAGGAGGACAGTTCCAGTAATGCGATGTTGGCATCCTTCTCACTGATGGCTGCCAGAAGTGCCTCCTGCCTGTGTGAACGAAAAGGCAATGATCGATGTCGGTTCATCCGCATAACTGGGCATGTAATAGCTAATAAATCCATTTATTACAGTACTGTCAAACATTCATGTTTCATTTACATGCCAGTTAAATACACACATCAGCATTTGAGAGACATGACACTCAGGTAATTCCTTCTAATCCATTTGACTGTAAAAACACTGCTATGTTAGTGGGTTCCCTAATCCTTCGAGCGTATGGGTCAAATTCAGTTACAGAGAAATCACAGAAGTATGCTATCCGGCCTCACAGACAGACAAGATGGAAAAAGAATTAGTATGTGTCCGGCCTGATAGTGCAGGCAGGGGAACGTGTGCAGTGGAGGAGTCCATGATGAGTTCCAGTGCGTCAGTGGTGAGGGTGAGAAAACACTGACAGTGCAGCGTGTGTCAAGCAGAGCAGCACCCTCCGAGTCTGTTTTTCATTTCCATAATATTTCTGTCCTGTTTTTCTCCATGTACGTCTGCGAAACAGTTGTTTCTTACTGCCTATGCTCAAGTCTGTTCAATGGCTCTTATATTAACAAAAGAATATGAAGATTAATATGTGAAGTTTCTATACCTAGCAGGAATAAAACACACACATACAGTGAAATGAAGTGAAATGACCCCTAATAAAATATTCCATAATATTTGTCCTGGCCATTCCAGGACATCTGGAATCAGAGGTCAGGATCGAATAAAGAGCTGTGGTGTCACCTGGCTAAAAATAAATAAAGAGACAAGCTAAAAACTATTTTATGCTCTCAATCTATCTTTCATTCAATTGATCAAATATTTATTTGAAACCTAAACCGATTCTTTCAGCTATCTAAGGAGAAAATGTTTTTTATGTGTACACAATATAAGTGATAAATAATGGTGTTATCACTATACCTATACCTAGCAGGAATAAAACACACAAATACACTGTAACGAAGTGAAATATTCCCTAATAAAATATTCCCTAATGTTTGTGAGCAGTATAGTTAATCACATCCCCAGACTAACCCTCCATTCACAGTATGACCACAATGATTTAGTAGACCTTCTAAATGCCATGTAAACATACAGGCAACACAGAACATTTACTCTCCTATATATAGCCAATAATGTTTATGCAAAACACACCATTTTTGGCACGTCCCCATTTGTTTTAGATCAATCATATTAGCCATCAAACAGACTAAAAATATGGTTGTATATGCACAAGCAGGCTTCCCAGTACTGCCTTATCCACTTTTGTCTTATGTAAACTAATAAATAAGCTTTGGTCATGTTCCATTCCTTTTCTCTCCACTAGAGCATTCTCGTCGAACAAGCTTAAAATACATTGACCTCCTGACTACCTACACTCGTTATGGTCAGTTCCAGACCACAGGCACCCTCATGTTCAGCCAGTTTACCCTTGACAAACAGAGCCCAGTTCCTGTTCAACGACCTCCCTGTGCAGTCATAATGAGCATCCTGCTTCTGGCCCATTTAAATGTATGAGAACTGAAAGCTAAAGACCAACCTGGGTGGGCAACTGGACGGGGCAAATTATAATACTTTTAGGTATTTTTATGATACGCTGGGTTCAGCTAAAATTGCTGCTGTAAAATAAGGGTACCACATTAAATATAAATATGAAAGGATGGGATGCGCTGATATTTTGTCCCTCAGAAATTCTGCCCAAAATATGAAGAATGAATATCCAGATTTCCCTAAAGTAAATTATTTGTTTTTAAATCCTATATACATACATACACACACACACACACACACACACACACACACACACACACACACACACACACACATATATATATATATATATATATATATATATAAACCTTTTACATTGCAAGTAGTAAAAGAGTGTGAACTGTAAAAATGGGCTTTGGCTTTATTTTAATATAACGCAACTTTTACCATCAATGTCTATTCTCTACAAGAACAAGGCTTTGTCGATACAAGTGAGTCACATGCATACTGGGCCCATTAGGAGTGACCAGTTAGCCTATCACATGTCTTTGGGATGTAGAAAGCAACAGAAGCACCCTAAGTAAACCCACGTGGGGAAAACATCTGGAATCCAAGGTCAGGATCAACAAGAGAATCTCTAGAGCCGTGATGTGACCTTGATGAAAACACAAAAAGACAAGCTTAACACTATTTTATGGTCTCAATCAATCTTTCATTCAATGTCTCAAATCTTTATTTGAAACCTAAAGCTTAAACTCTTTCAGCTATCTAAGGTAGAAATGTGTACATGTATATGTGTACGCAATATAAGTGATAAACAATGGTGTTATCACTGAAGAGATCCAAGTGTGTTTCACAACACAGCATAGACAAATCTGAAGGTATGATCATTTGCCCTTTACAGCATCTGTTAAGGAAAAGGCGAACACCAGACAACATGTTGCCTTTTTATTGTCCTCCCTTACTTGCATAACGTAATGTACTGACTAATGTCAGATACTCAGACTAATAGCGCTGATATAGGATGGCACTTCAATGTTTGTGTTAACGTATACATTCATACAGCCCTTAAGACACGCAAGTCTCTGCGTCTGTGCTCCTGCTCTGAGATGCTTGATTAAAACAGCTCCATGTCTGGAATAATGATTGGCGAAGGAACAAATGGGAAAAAGATGGGAAGCAGAGTCTCATAAATATGTCCAAAATGAAAGAAGGCAGGCCAACAAAGTCACTTCTGGGAATTGTTACTGGCTCTACAAGTCTGCCTTGCAGAGGTTACAAAATGACCTGTTGATAGGGTTAAGGGGTCAACTGGCTCATCACTCCTATCAACGGCCTAATGAGAGACGCTCTCAATCACTCAGCACACCCCTCCATTGTACTAAACACTCATCCATTTCAGTCTCATTTCCTCCTCTCTATCTCATTCTCTAATCTACACTTCCCTACAGAGGCCCTTCACCGAGCCTCCAAGCAAGGCCTCATAGCTTCCAGTTCTCTCCTTCTCTTATCTGTGGGAGAAGATAATGAGGAGCTATGATTTATAGGCACTGCATGATGGAAGGCCACAATATGCTACATAGAAGTGGATCTAAACAACGAGAGGAATGCTCAACTCTAAAAGACTATCTCAACGAATACTGACTGAAGAATGCTAATCTGAGATTAACAGTCATCAAGGTAGAGGTAAGAAAAGATTTCAACAGCACTATTTGGTAAAAGGAGACAAAACAGCACTAGAAACAGTAACAGGAAAGAACGCAAACTGGAGAAAACAAGCAATAGAGGTAAGGTAGGTTATATAAGAGCAACCGTCAAAGACTTTAAAGAGTATTTCCTGCATAACAAACACACCAATAAGGCTTCGAAAGCATTAGGATATAGCTGTCATTCTTTTCACACTTCATAAAGATAATCACTGAGCACAAAACGTAAGGTGGAGAGACCTGGATGACGACCAAAACCAAGCAGTGAGGCAAGAGTTCATTCCACTTTACAAATGTGATCAATCATCAAGCTCTGCCCAATTTATTAAAAAAAACAGGCAGGTAGCATCAAACAAACTGTGTTGGAGTATTTTCAACATATTGCATATTAAAAATGTTAAAACAATTCGACCTGTCTATTATTCACTGCCCCTGTGCCACAGCTTGATTTTCCAGTGCTACTGTGTATACAGGCCAGGAGGGTGTGCATGCGCTTTATGTGGAGAGAAAAAAACGGTATCAATTAACTATTCCCTTCTGCCCTAAGGTACAAAGCCATAAAAGTATTTTAAATGAAAGAGAAACAGGCTGCCTTTAAGTTCTTATGAGTGCCTGTTTTATAGCCCAAATCAGCGTGGGAAACGCAAATCATATTTAAATGAATTCAAAATGCGAATTTAGATTTACATTGATGTTTCATTGCAAGCAGTAAGATGCGAAGATATTTCATGTTTTGCAATTAATTAAAACCTAATTTGATTTGTTACTATCCATCACTTTATCGCTTTTCAAGCCCAAAACATAGTTGTAAGTGGCATTTGTGAATGTAGGTCCATATTGCTGTGCTTGACAACGGTTTGCCAAAGTAATCCCTAACCCATGTGGTTCTATCAACTATTGATGAATGATGGTTCTTGGTGCAGGTGATTACAACCATTTCAGCATTGAATTTCATCCCGCTTCGTTAAATTGGTAAAATGTCATTCTGCACTATAGAGGGAGAAAAATGCAAATTCCCTTCAAATCTTTCTTTGAGAAAGACTGATTTAAAATATTCCAATAATGTTCCTACACATTTGCTGACAAATGGAAGATCCTCTGCCCCTCCCAAAACCTCACCTGATTAAACTAACATCACATTGTAAAATCACATTGTTCTTCTTTTTTTTTTAAACCAAATTATTCGCCCTAAATTGCCGCCATCGAAACATTAAAAGAAAAAAAAAGGATTACAGGTCTGAAATGTAGAAATGAAAGAAATGAAGGTCATCATTGTGTCTTTTAAATAAGTATAATAAGGTGACAATGTTTATTGATTTACATATTGTATGTTTTAAACCTTTTTTCTGGTCAGGGCTGTCTGTAAGATTTTTTTTTCCATTTGCATATCAATGGACATGGGTAGGGGTCACTGTTGCGGCACCAGGGCATGAATTCCTGCCACCCCTGAATCTAAATCCTGTGTCTCTGCCTGACATAAAGCTGTGATGTGTGAGCAAACGTGATTACCGCACACATCTAGACATGGAAAGATTTCACTGTAATAAATTATACATAAATATACACACTATTGCTGGCTCTTTGCTCCCAGTGGACATGCACATTTTAGATCTCTTCCCGAGGCTGTCAGAAAAACTTTAATTAATGCTGATTGCTGAAGCCCATAGCATTCCTGCCTCTTCCAAACATATACAAACCAGCCACACTCTGCTGCCATCTTTAGCAACTCGGCCTCTCATGGGAATACGAGTGAGCGAGAGAGATAGCGGTTACATGCATCATGCAACAAACAGGTTATGTATTATGTTGTAATTCTTTCTTGTTCTTGCAAGCTGTGTATAAAACTGTACAGTTTCGAGGAATTACCACTAAACATCTTTTGCTGCAGAGCTTTATGCTACAAACACCACATTAAGGTTGATGTATACCTTCACATAGAAGCGAAGCAGGTATGTACAGAACAAAGAATTTACATCGGGTGTTTGTGGACGTTATGGCTGTTATGCATGACTGACAGTTTTAGTAGGAAACGATACCGAGTGGAGTTAGCCAGGATAGCCTGGACTATTCCAAATGCTCTTCAGTGACCTGCGGGCTGAACAGGCTTAATGAGATCATCTCTGTTTTCCTAAGCAGTCAAAATAAAAGAATCAAATAATACACATGCTGCTTCTGAATATTAGTGGGAAAGCAGATCGATGGATCACGAACACATCCGGAAATAATTTTATTTATTTATTTATTTTTTTTACCTGTCAAGAACATTTAACCAAGCGAGACAAGTATTATGATATTGCATATTGCGCTGCTACAACGAATTACACTGAGGAACTTGTGCACCAGACAAATGTAATTTGTATTTTATAAAGTGGTTAGAAATACAATATTGTACAAAGATTAAACACTGGGCACTGTAGCGCTTACAAATCGTTGCCACATTACATGGACTTTGCAGATACCTTCGCAAACATCCATGCACGAATCCCACATGTTAGCAAATACATCGAGGCTGAAGAATAAATCAACCTTAGACTGGTGAAAATGCCTTGCAGCTGCTTTCTCCCAAAAGAAGGTGGGAACAGCTTAACACCTCAAATTCGGCTCTGTTCAGCTGTGCTATTTCCCCAATATGAGCTTTCCAGAACGTTGTTAGAAACACTGCACCTGAATCTTTATATAATAAACTCCTACTGTTAGATTTTGTGTTAACACCCACAGGTTAAAGTCTGTTCTAAGAAAATGCCAGAAGAAGTAAAAAAATAACTAAGTAAAATTGGAAAACCAAGGAAGCAAAAACACAAGAAGTACACAGCGGTTGTTGCAGTGATGTGATTAAGCGGACATGTATACAGCGTGCTCTAATCCATAAAACAGATTGAGAGATCCGATAAAGCAAACTGTTTCTTACACCAGTAATCAGACTACTCACAGCATGTAGACAAGTTACCACATTTCCTAACGCGACACAGTTGCCTGGTCCACCCATTCTAAAGACATGGCTTTATTTGTCCTCTTTTCTATTGTTGGGCTTTCTCGTGATATCTGGCAACCCCAGAATTAAATGTGCCACAGAATTAAAGCCACAAAAATGGCTATTTGAACGCTTCATGTAGAGTATACTTGAGAAAACAAAGAATGTCATTATTTAATTTGAAGTTTCTGACATATTTCTGTGGCTTTTTGCAAAGTAGATCTGATTACTGCAGCATCTTTCAAAAACGTATTGTCGTTGATCGGGTAACTGACAGCATCTGATTTTCTGCAGGTTTCTGATTATTAAGTGCAGTGAGAGTCTGAGAGAAGCTCCTCCCCTAAAGTGCATCTGCAATAGTCTTTATTAAAAGGGGTGGAGGATGGTAAGGGAGAAATGATGCATCCGATCCAGTGAAGGAGAACTCAAGGCTAAGCAAAACAGACAGAGGAACAAGGAAGCTTCACCACGGGACACCAAACAAAGGACTAAAACCTTTCAGTGAGACATACGGTCCATAGGGCAGCCTCTCACTAGCCATAAACAGGAGCTTAGAAGGAGATGGGACTTCAGGTATAATTCTTCTCTTTTATGGGTGACATAACTACAACCTAGGTTATCAAGATGTTGCCTGAAACCGCTCGACAGCTTAAAAGTTTCTATTGTAAATAAAAGACCCTGGATTTAAAAAAAAGAACTGCCAGAAAAAAATGGGGTCTACACTGCAACGTTACTGCTGTATTTAATAAATGTCTGCCACAATTACACAATTGTTAATGGTTCAGCTTTTAAGTACAGCATTCATGTTTCTGTCATCTGTTCTCTTGTAGCCTACATGTGATTTCTCTATATTCATTCAGAGGTCCAAACGAAATCAAGGTCATAATAGGATTATTTTTTTTTTAGGTTTTGTTGTTTGTTTAGGATTTGTTTATGTAGTCCGGAACACATGATTAGATCATGGTTTTGTTTATGTTCTAAATGTCAATGTAACTTCAAATCATTGTGAGCTGGGGAAAATAACTGTGTGTAACCATTGATAAGTGGATTCAGCTATTCAGGCTAAGGGCAGGATGAGTAATGAATGAGTGGAATGACAAATGAAGAGTACGAGAGCAAAGGTCTTGACCTATTGCTGTTCCCTTTAACCAGATCAGCCCTAGGTCATGGTGGCCTAGGGCAGAGAGAAGGAAATGACTGGTGAGTTCACCTTCATGGCTCTAGTTAGTTCCTGTTCAGCTCTTGAAGTAGACCCTTTATTTATGATGTTAAAGGCAGAATCTACCTAGAAACTAATCCTTTCTAAAAATGTAATATAATATATACAAATTTCTACAAATGTAATATATATA
>JAUZST010017138.1:6008-33907 GCA_034779995.1 Parotocinclus haroldoi
CAAAAACAACAACAACAACAACAACAACAACGAGATACCTTTACGAGATACGAAATATCACGTCATAATGATGTCTAAATAAGACATAATCAGACTCTGTCTAAATAAGGATAATTGTGAAATGCAGCATAATAAATATTGTAATATTGGTCCATAAAAAAAAAAATAATGATAGAGATTGTTTATAAGAGTAAATTATTCACTCTATGTATATCTATCTATCTGTCTATATGTATGTATGTAAATTAAATTAATAAAGTTAAATTAATAATATTTGTTGGATGTTACTTATTTCCAACAGAATTATTTCCAGTAAAATAAAATCTTTGATAAGCAAGACACTGTTTGTTGCCCTGGACTTAAACACCACAACCTTCTTCTTCTCGAACCTGTAGCAGAAAAATGGTGATTACATAACTGAGCAGTAGGCAAAGTCAGCACACATCTCTAGTCTCTTTCTGTGTTCCCTCCCACATATCAAAGACATGCATTAGGTTACCTGGTTACTCAGGGTCCTGTACTATGGACCTGATGGTCCAGGGTTCAAATCCACCTCTGTCAAGCTGCCACAGTTGGGTCCTTAAGAAAGGCCCTTAACCCACCATTGCTTGAATTGTAAGACTGTATCAGCTGTAAGTTACTCTGGATAAGGGCATCTGTTAAATGCTGTAAATGCAATATTCTTTAGTAAACTTTATATACAAAAAAAATTTGTTTGGAAAAGTGACACATTTCTGACAAAAATCTGTATATTAACTTTACACTAAAATGAAAAGAATTTGCGTGTGAGTCTATAAAAATGTATTTACCATTTCCACTTTTTAATAAATAAATAAGCAAACAAACAAACAAATAAATATCTTGCTGTCCATCCACCCATTTATTTGTCTATCTCATCTTGTCTATAATAATATGGAGAGAGAGCAAATCCAATGGTTAAATATGTAATTCAGAACCAAAACGTCATGGCTGCCCCATAATAAGGCTCTCAGATGCTACTTTTGGGTAGTACACCTTTTGGTGAGAGAAGCAGGATGGGTGTTTTAACGAATTTCCCACCATCTAGCCTGTTCTGAACTGTTTGGAAGTGTTGGGATCAGCGGTTCCATGAGGACCTGCACACAAAGCGAACAGTCTCCAGATGGCCCTGAGGGGCCAATCCAGAAAATTCTATTGTATGATTTTTAATTAATTAATTTGCATTTCATTGCATAAAATAATTATTTGCTCATCATCAATCAGCAAGAATTCTTGCTCTCTTAGACCTGTTTTTCTTCAAGAAATTATTAATAACTAATCTACACTCATTACCTATATTAATTGTACGTTTAAACTCGTTACCTGTCCACTGAATCAATCACACTCCAACCTCTCCAACCATGCCCAAGAGCTTTCTAAGGACACCAGGGACAACATTGTAGACCTGCACAAGGCTGGGATGGGCTACAGGACAATAGACACAGCTTAGTGAGAAGGCAACAGCTGTTTTATTAGAAATTATTATAAAAAGTGGGCGAAACCATAACAACTGTATATCTGCTACTATTTCATAGTCAAATGTGTTTGTATTGTTGCCTCATCTATTTGTTTTCCTTTTTTAGAGACCAATGACAACGTTGTTATTGCCAAAGATCCTTTTGTCTCTTGCACAAGTAAAGAAAAAGGGTGGTAAGGAGTCATCTAGCTCATTAAATTCTGTCGGGTGAACATCAAGGCTACTAAATTGAATAACTTTACAAAAGATTTACAAAAAGTTCTGCCTGTTTAACTTGGAGCTAGTAGCATTTTATATAGTAAAAAATGATTTCTGAGCTTTGTGGTGTGATTAAATTTTATTCAAGACTTTCTGTTTTTTTCCCCCTAATTATAGCTTAGCTGTGAAACTCACCTGTGCTGGATGCTCCTTCAGCCTTGGACTCATGTACATATCTACTCCAAAGGCTCTGGACTACAAGCGGTCCCTTTTCTGCTTCAATGTTGAAAATATTGAGAGGTAAAATGTAACATACAATATTTTTGCATAATATAACACAGTTGCAGTCATTATATGCAAGTAAGCATCTCTGGCATAAATACAGTATAAATATGAACTTAGCTACTTGAGAATTTAATGTTATTTGTTTTTTTTAACTATTCATCATATGAAATATAGGCTTAGCACATCATGGATGGATGTGGCCACTGAATCGCCATCCAGCAGTTGTTTATAGGAACCTTGTGAGAGACATTTTTGTTTGTTCACACTGACACAATGCTGTGAAGTTGTGACAGTGAAAGTATGAAAGGTTTATTTATTCAGCTGTGGCAAATCATTCGCTCAGTTCTAAGCAGCAAATTCAAATGTCATTTCTGTAAAAGATGCTGCCACAATAAAGACTTAATTCACGTGATTTTGATTCTTAGATGTATGCATTGTATATTATAAGGCATATAGTTTTTAACTGAACCACATTTTACTATTATTATATATCTCTGGATATTATGAACAGGAATGTAACTGAAAGCATATGTACACTGATCAACTACCTCCATATTTCTACACTTTTTTCCCATTTTATCTGTTCCACGTACCATATAAGTGCACTGTGTAGATCTGCAGTGACTGTATTCCATCTGTTGCTCTGCATAGTTTGTTGGGTTGTGTAAGATGGTGGTTTAAAATGTTAGCATGGTTGATACGCAACTCATTAGATGCCTGATTGGATCCTGAGCACAGACATTATTTGTGAAGTGTTTGCATGTCCTTCCCTTGTCAGAGTGGCTTTCCTCTCATATTCCAAAGACACTCATTAGGTGGATTGGTGGGTCTAAATTTCCCCAGTGTTAAGTGTTTGACAAGAACAGTGGTGGCATTGCTCCTGTCATGAATATAGCCACTGCTGCTGACATGGTGTCAAAAAAGCAAACAAACATACTAGTTGCTATATTTCAACCTGTTTCTCAATGGTCAGGACCACCACAGATAAGTTACTATATATTAGTGGATTATTGTCAGCATTGAAGGCACTGTGACAGAGTGGTGGCCTGTTAATTTGTGTTGTGCTGGTATGAGTAGATCAGTCACAACGGAGCTGCTAGGAAAACCTCGGGTTCACTGCTGGACTGAGAATAATCTAATAACCAAATATATCCAGCTAGCAGAGTTATGTGAGAAGTGTCCTGTGCTCACTGATCAGCAGGACCAGAAGAGGACTAGCATGAACTGTACAGCACCAGGTAAGCTACTGTTTCTGACTTTACATTTACAAGCTGGACTAACAAGGTGAGTGTCTAATAGAGTGCACAGTACAATAACACACTAGCTGAGAATGATCCAGCATCCAAATACTACCTGCTCTGTGGGGGTCCTGACCATTGAAGAACAGGATGAAAGGATGCAGAATAAAATATGGTGTCTTTCTCCTCTTAACGGCGAGAAGGATGTTTAAAGAGGAACACATTTATCCAAGGAGTATTACAATTCTTATGATTGTATTATACAATTATTAAGATAATCTACAATTACACTGCTCTCAAAAATGTAGGGGCTATTTCTTTATGGAATATTTCATTTTGAAGTATCACCAATGTCTTTGCCAGGATGCCAAAATGCATTTTATTTAATCTTATCAGGTGTGAAGTTGCATTACAACTTACGATGGAAGGGAGGTTTCACAAAGCTTTGAATGCAGGGATTCCAAGAAGTAGCATCATTTTGTTTTAAAAAAAAATGTGACTGTTTTATTCAGCTAGTACACATGATAATGAATGCACATTTATTAACGTTTGGGATTTGCCAATTCACATACACTGTTTGTAAGTGTTCATCTGAGATTAATATCCTTATTATTAAGGTTATTAATCAATTCTTCGGTTGTGTACAGCAGTTGTACTGACATGAAAACAGCACAGTGTCTGGAATGGAAGGTTTAGTATTTAGGTTTAGTAAACACATGGCCTCAAAGTTTAGCAAACTGAATTCTGAGCAATGTTTGGCTGGAGATTTGAGTACCAAAATGATGTTCATCTCTGTGAGAATTGTGTGTTGGTTGTGCTCATATAAAAAATTGTCTGTGTGTATGTGTGCGTGCGCGCGTTTAGGTGAAATGTCAGGACATTTGAATCTCTACATACAGGACATTTTCTGACTTTGGTGAAATTTTATTCCAAATTTGGAGACCAAGACAACATCTTGATGGCATTGTCATGTTTCACAAATTCTTCTTTACAGTTTGGCAGGCTGCATTCTCATGCCGAAAGATGGCACTGCATTAGGGTGTATCGTAGCTGTGGTTTAGTGTACTTGGTCTGCATTAAGCAGAACTTTGTGCAGAGCACCACAGTGTCAATGTTGTTCACGTCTGTCGGTGGTTTTAATGTTGTGGCTCACTGATGTATGTTGACTGAAATTTTATTTTCTCTCTTGTTTAAAAACTGACATTTTTCATGCAAGTGGTGTATATTTATTGTACCTTGCATCTACACATACACTAACTGGACGTTTTATGAGGTACCCCCTGTCAGCTGGTTGTTACCACAAATATCTAATCAGTTAATCACATGGCAGCAGCTCAGTGCATTTAGACGTGTAGCCAAGGTCAAGATGGTCAAGGTGACTGGCTGAAATTCATACCAAGCATCAGCATGGGCAAGAAAGGTGATTTTAAGTGACTTAGAATGTGGCATGGTTGCTAATGCTAGACGGGCTGTTCTGAGTGTTTCAGAAACTGCTGACCATATTCATCTCTTTATGACCACAGCATATCATCTTCTGATAGCTACTTCCAGCAGGATAACACACCATGTCACAAAGCTCAACTCATCTCAAACCGGATTCTTGAACATGACCATAAGTTCACTCTACTAAACTGGCCTACACAGCCACCAGATCTTAATCCACCTTTGGGATGAGGTGGAACCAGATATTTTCAACATGGATGTACAGCAGACAAATCTGCAGCAATTAACATGTCATTATAGAATATAACATATCTGAGGAATGTTTCCAGCATATTATTGAATTTATGCCTCAAAGAATTACGCTTGCCCTGAAGCAGATCCAACTCGGTACCAGCAAGGTGTACCTTGTAAAGTGGCCGGGGCTGTATTTTTACATAATGCATTTGAGTTTCCTGCAGTTGTATATCCATGCTTCGTGTTGCTATTTTCAGAATCAAAATCCAAAATCAAGACAACTGCGGTTGTTTCTGTGTAGTTATGTGATAGGTTCTTCTGGCCAGCAGGTGGCAGAAATAGACAGTGAAGAAACGCCTCTGACATTGGAATGTAAGGAAACCCTTAAGCACCAAATGACTGAGGTAAGTTCATAAAAATGATTGGCTATGAAAATTAGAAAATTCTTGAGACTTCATTAAAACAGCAAGGCTTTATTTTAATGTCCCACCTCTTGGCATTTTTGAAGTTATACAGTATGTTAATAATAATAATAATAATAATAATAATATATGTTATTATGTGTAATTTATTGACCTTTGTACTTCTCAGTAATTATAGGCAGTATCAACATGTTTGTAAAATGAAAATATGTATTTTCTTATATTTTAAAATGTAGCTAATTCTGTGGGGCACATTATGGGGTTCAATGGTGTGGCAATTGGGCCTGCACTGTGCTGTAAAGCTGGATTAGTGTTTTGACATATTGATACTCATTTTCGGCTTTAGCTATGTGTCACCGAATCATATATTTGAACACATGAGTATGCATCATGTAAAGACAGACTGCCACTACTTTAACTTGTTTTCTGAGAGTCAACTTAACTTCTGTCAACATATGGGTAGCTCAGTCACCTCACAGCTCTGAGATCCCTGAACTCTGCCTGTGTGGGTTTGCTCCGGGTGCTCCAATTTCCTCCCACAAAGACATTCATTAGGTTAGTTATTCACTTTAAATTGGCCCTTGACCATGTGCTGATGAACTTTGTGTCAGTTGTGAATATAGTCACTGATGCTGATGCAATGTTAAATAAAACTAATGAAAAAAAACTGTCATCACATGTACATGAGATTGTGACCTGTGTAAGCCTGCACTCGATGACAATCCCATATTGATATGTTGGCAGTTCTTTGTCAGTATGTTCATGTTTTATGTGGGGAGAAATATTAATTATAGGGTTTAAATCTGGATGCCATCCCAATCACCCCGTCAAGTTAAGTCAACTTTATTTATATAGCGCTGTTTACAAAGGTGCACTGTCTCAAAGCAGCTTTACAACATTAAATTATCTTAAAAGGCCAGTCTCAAATTGAGCAAGTCTAGGGTGACAGTGGCAAGCAAAAACTCCCTAAATGTAAGGAAGAAACTTCACTCAAAAAGGGACCCACCCTACTTGGGTGGCTTAGATGTTATTTGAAATAATTAAGTTTGGGTTAATAGTAGAATTAAGTAAATAAAATGGGTAAATAAAATAATGTAAAAGATGTCTGCAAATGTTTTGTCCAATACCCAGAGTCCCTTTAGAATCGAGTACTCAGCGAGAAGTCCTTAGAGGGCTGGAGCTGGTACTGGAACATCAGATTGGAGAGAAAAAAAATAAAATGTAGTTACTTCTTGATTACTAAAAAGATAAGAACCAGAAAGTAACACAGCCACATGAGACAAGAGAAATCTGAGTGATTGCACTAAGGTGGTAGGAAGAGAACAACCCAAAATCTCAGATCATCACAAACCTCTTTGCCTGTGAACCCCCAGCTCTGCTAATCTAAGGCAAGGATAAATGACACATCACAAATCAAGATCAGGAGGACCAGGCCCAGCCAGACCAACCACCAGACACTCCTGGCAAAAGATCAGGGCATGACAAGGCAGGCAGGCCAGACATGACCCCAGTCTTCGGCCCCAGTAACCCGAGTCTAAATCTAACCAAATGCCTGCATAAATAAGGCTGTTTTAGCCTCGACTTAAAACATTGGAGAGTGTCTAATTCTCAAACTAAAGTAGTAGTAGTTTATTCCAAAGCTTTATGTATGAGAAAGCTTTTTTCCCCTGCTGTAACTTGTTTTTTAATTTTAGGATCTTAAATAAGTCCTGCACCCTGTGAATGAAGTAGAGCTGGATTATAGAAGTTGACATAGATAATGTGGGGTCAGGCCATGTAGAGCTTTATATATTATCATCAGCCTGATGGACTGATTGTCATCTCTCTACCTTCTGGAATGTTTTTCTGTACTCTGATTTTAATTCACTTTTCACTTTGTCACAGATCGTGACACAATTCCCCATGCTTTAAACGTGAAAGACATGCAGTTACTAATCAGCAGGTCCTTAAAGACACCATCAACACAGCTTAATTTGTGATTCATTGTTCCACACAACCGTGCAGAGCCAGTCTGATTCAAACTTCCCATATTCTGTCAGGAACTGAATTCTGTTAAGAGATGTTTTTTCTTTCACAATAATGGCTTTTAACAGAGTTTAGAGATAAAACCTGCGTGAGACTGTCTTCAGTTTTTTTGTATTTAATTTTAGAAGCTTTTGAAACTGTAACTGAACAGCATTTTTTTTTTATTGAAAAGAGTCTGACCTTCCTGTAAATACCTCAACGAATATGAGCAGTTATTTGTACTGATGAGACCAGACTGTAGAGGGTGCTTTACCTGGCAGTGGAGAGTTCTTTGTTGCAACAGTGTGAGCCAAACAAAGAGCTATTAGGACCTGTTCAAGAATTTCATCATCGACTAGGCTCACAATGACGGCAGCTAGTGGTTCCCAACATACTGTTCATCATATTTAATCATTTGCTCAGAACATTTATCATAATTATTTGTATCCACAATACCCATTGTAAAAAGCTCTGAATATACAGTGGGGAAAATAAGTAGTTGATACACTGCCGAAGTGTGTGAGAGAGAATCTAAACAAATATCCAGAAATCACATTGTAGGATTTTTCAATAATTTATTTGCATTTTATTTAATAAAATAAGTATTTTTTAAAAGAGAAAAATAGAACTTAATATTTGGTACAGATACCTTTGTTTGCAATGCTCACTTTTGAACTTGAACAAATGGACCTGGACATTTGCTGGCATGAGCAGGAAGATCTTGCGTGCCCAGTAGGATTTTAATCTTTGATTCCAGTCTTCAAATCCAATTCTGGCTGGTTGGTAGTTGATCAAATACTTATTTCATGCAATAAAATGCAAACGGATGATATATACTGCTCAAAAAAATAAAGGGAACACGTAAACAACACAATGTAACTCTTTTATTTACCCTTTTATTTTTTTAAGTACTATATAAATTACAGATCTCTCCATTCTTTGTAGGTGGGAAAACCTCGGCAGTTTATCAAATACTTATTTTTCCCACCATATAAATACATTTGACTTTGATTATATTTCTAATTTAATTAAGCATGATTCTGTTAATTCAGATATACTGTGAACTGAAATGAATGATTCAGTAAGTGCTAAGCTATGAACTTCATGTGTACGTGTTATAATTTAGAAGTATTTTGTTTTCATGCTTTGGATGGTTTACCCTTTCTCTTGGACTCCAGACAAACTTAATTCGAGGTATTCTGTTATATTATTGTCTTGCAGATCAAATCCCTAGCAGTGACGATAGGACAGCGTCTCTTGGAGGTCGAAATCAACCTGCAGCCAGAAAAATAACTGTAGCGGTGTTTAACAAAATCCTGTTCCTCGGGTACCTAATGTTTGTATTAAAGGTCATCTGTCCTGTGTTTAACTTCACAAAAGTTCTTATCCTTGCGTTTTGCATGTTTTTGTAACTTACATTTAATAGTCATTTTCATGTACAAAACCACAAAAAGTGTTTTCACTTTGTAAAGGCTTTGATGCTGCTGTTTGCACTTCTTACATTTCTTTTGTGTGCAGAAATAAACCTTTATGTCATGTTTTATTGTCGTCAGTGTAATAATGTATACCCAGCTCTTCTTTAATCTGGTGTGTTTTGTTTTTGTGTGATGCCTTTGTGTACTTTTCCCCTTATTTACTTGAGCGTACTTAAGATGTGCTCATACTGTATAATCCATTGTTAAGTAAATAATATCTGTTGTTTTTATTTCCTAACTTGTTTTGATTGACCCTTTGGATGAAAACACCAGTGGGGATCAAGGCCACCGTTAGAATTTTCATTATGTCACTAATCTTCAATAAACACATTAGTGAATGGTTGGTTTTGGAGGAGTGATGTGGGACGGCCATTTCTTCTTAAGGCGGTGTCTTTTGTTTATGTACTTGTCTTATATGCCTAGCAACTCTTCCAATGAGAAAGGCAAGCAGGCTCTTGAATCTCCCCAATCTCGAGTGCCTGGAGCAGCATAACAACAGCGGTGCGGATGTTGAAATCAATCAGCGCAGACCAACCAGTGGCCTGTATCCAAGGCCTGGCTGCCATGGAAACAGGGTGCTATGCTGCATGCCTGTTGCCACGGCGCCGACTGTTTCCTGGATTCAGAGCCAGCCAGCCAGCTCGCTTAGCTGCCTGTCCTTCATAGAGAGGCGGAGTCTCTGCTTACTAATCCCCAGGGGTGTTTTTCTTTTTCCTCCTCAACGGTTCACCATCTCTTTCACCCCACCCTTTCTCCTCAGTCTCTCTCCCTTTCCAAAATAGGATTGGAGAGGTGCCAATTTAAGAAAAACAAGACAAGTAAAAACAATCGGGTAGCATGGCTTTGATAGCTGTAGTACGCTGCAGTGTGCCTACCTCACAAAGGTCATCATGCCTTCAACGGCTCCACTGTTTGTCCAGATGTCAAGGTGCAGCCTTTTGTTCGGGTTTTTTTTTTCTGTCCCCATATTCTACCCACCACACCAGCCACTGTCGTTTTGATTAATGTGCTTGGCCGTGTGTTCGTGCGCTGCATCTTGCCAGGGGTTATTCGCTGATGCTCTGCACTTTTTTAGTACGATCGATACAGGCACTCACAGACGTCCTCTCACTCCTTCACCTCAAGATACAAATGCACTCGTATGGGTAGGCTACATTGTGATAAATAATGTAGCTAGGCTGGTGGAGGAAGGTAACCCCTCTGCCTAAAGCAATCAGTGGGCAACTTGGCCATTAAGCTCAGGAATAGACACTGTAATTGCAACAAGCTCCAATGCTTTTTGAGTTTAAACTCATGATTTGTTATTTATTATTCCAATTTACACCTTAATTCTACAGAAACTTCTTGTTATCTGTTGGATAGTGCTGACACCACCTTGTTGACCAAGGCTTGCGTTTTGGTGGTGGCTTCGGTCCAAGTTGGGAGTCATACAAGCACGAAGAGACACTGCAATAGACTAACACCCCATTCTCTGGACAACCATTACCCTGACCAGGATAATTGTGGGCAAGTAGCTATGTTCTATCACCCTGTTAGAAAATCTGTTCCATAAGGATGTCCTGTGTGCGAGTTTTCTCATAGTGTGCGAGAAACATGAGAAAATATTTCAAAATGAAATATCCCTTATTTTCTGTGAGCATTGTATATTACATGTATCAGATCAGTGCATTACTATATAGTAAAATGTAAAAAAAAAATGTAGGATTTTGTCTTTATTTGTATTCAAAGACATTAATTGTATTTAAACTCACAAATTTAGGGGATATTTCATTATGGGATATTTCATTTTGAAGTATATCCTTATTTATGTGAGTGATGTATTTGTATTTAAAAGTTGGTTTATAAGTGCCAGTTTATTTTGACCTGTGATTTACCACCATCAGATTGTTAATTTTCCAAACATATAGAAACTGTTATTTCCCTTCACTGGAAAGGCCATTCAAAAACAGGATTAGTCACGGCTGAGCACTAAGCCTGAACAGATTGACTTGGTTGAGGGTCAGTTACACAGTGAGGACCTCCTTCCTGATGATGACTACAGTGTATGCCTTAACTAATGCCAACTAACAGTGAGAGCAAAAATGTTTTAAGACTTCAGAGTCTATGCCAGAAATGACACAGAAGTATCAGTTTACCTGTGTGTTGGCTAATAAATGTTTTACAGTGCCTGGTGGTACTCCATGTTTCAATGCTGGGTATGAGTAATTTTCATATAAGAAAAACTAAACCATCTATGGATAAGTCAGTAAACAGTTATTTGAAATGTATTATTTATTTATAATTAAGCTTCTGTTAAATATATGTAAACTTTAAAGGTGTGAAGAGAAAGTACTTGTTATATTAACTGCTTATGTGGATCAAGTTATGATTTTGCTTTGATTTGTTTTCATTCGTATGGAATGGTAATTGTTTTGAAATTTGTGTTTGACATAAACACTTGTATTAATACTTCCATTTTAAATGTAATAACAGATTTTCTAGTTTTGGGCCACATTTGCCTTTCCTCAGTCCATACACTGCTGATGAATGACAGAATGTTTTCCCTGCCACTGTTGGCCTTGGCTTGCATTTCTGGGGCTGTGGTCTTAGATATTTGTAAAGCTGCTTTGTGACAATGCCCTGTTGTGTAAAGCATTATAGAGTATAAAGAAATTTGATTTGACATTTGACCCAAAATGCAAATCCTGCACGAACATTACCTATATGGTATATTAAATTTGTTACTACAGAGCCCGCATGCAGTGATGGTGTGACAGTTAAATAAACTTTTTAACATGTCAAACTTGGACGCTTTTTAAATTAAAACCACTGCTTATTTCCTTCACTGTCTGTTAAGACATTCATTTTAATCAGCAGGATATCAACATTGATTTTCAGCTGTGTGGGACCACATGATCTCCTGAGACAAAAAGGATCCTACTGTTTATGTCGAGTTGTATCACCCACTCATAAACCACAAGAGAGAACTTTCAAATGATAGTTACTGTACAGGGAAATAATGTAAAGTGAGGGGCAATAGTAGAACCACAAGTGAATATACCTCCATTTTGCCTGAATTCAATACAGTGTTTTCATTACAAATCCTTACCATATTATAACTGGTGAAATTTCCCCATTGTGGGACTAATAAAGGATTATCTTTTCTTAAATCATTAATAGTCATAATCAGCATAACAATTTGAGTCAAATGTTAATACCTGGTATGTCCCTCTTTTGTAAATCTGATGATGCATGTTATTCTAGCAATACATAGAGCATTTTTGTGATAAAGGAAGGTCCATGATCAATAGACATTCATACCATTATGCTAATTGTATTATTTGCAACGGAAAAGGAAATTTATTGTATTAAATTCAAGTATAAAACAAACAAAAAGCTGTTTCGCTAGTGGGCTCAGACTTTTGGCCCTATATGTACAATACATGTAAACCTTTTCCCCTGGATCCTTGGAAGAGGATTTGAGGAAAAAAGATAAACAGTATTTGATCATAGTTCATGTGAGACACCAGTAGGTACTTTGTGTCAATCAAAATGTATTATTATATTTATGTATTATATATATTTATGTATCATGTAAGATTTTCAGTTTTTGGCTCTGTGTATGTACAAAATGTTGGTTTTGGCTTGGCAGGGAGTTTTTATTTATTTAATTGTGTGTTATGTTCCCATATGATCAAATACATACACCTAGGGTTATGCTACATATCCAGGTTACAGAGACTGGATTGAAATTAATTGAGTATGTACTTTGTGTACTGGACTACGTCTTCTTTGTTCTAAAGGCTCAGAAACAGATAGGCATGAATTGTGACATACTATACTATGCTGAAAGTCTTTCAGCTTAATTAGACCAACAAAATTATACACTGCTTAAAAAAATTAGGACATACTTCAAAATGAAATATCCCATAATGAAATATCCACTAATTTTGTGAGCAGTGTAGAATGAGGCAGATGTTTTTATTTTTGTTCATTGAGTGGTAAAACTGTGGGCTAACCAGCTACTGCTATCCACTGTGAACACATAGTTTTAACACTCACTCTTGTGCACATGGATTAGCCACTTCATCTGTTGTTGAGCATTTTTTGAGGGGTATGGTCGTGTATGTACACATGGTGTGTGGTGTGTTGGGTAAAGGGGAGCTGTTGCAGCACAGCTGACTGGATTAAATGGGGCCAGGAGGTCTTTCAGCTGTCACTCATTTCACAGGTGTCCCATGGGAAAAGTGGAGAGCACAGAAACAAATGTCCTGTGTCACGTTTCAAGTAGTAAAACGTGCTGTGTGAAAGCAGTGTACTCTTGCAGGTCAGGTTTTCAAACACTTACACAGGAAAAGGAGCATGTGTTGGATGCTAAAGGAAAACACTGTGCACAGATTTCCAGTTTGAAACATAAATATTTAAAATCTTTTTTTTTACAGCATAAAAATCTCTCTTACTTCAGCACAGCAAATCGTAAAAAAAAAAAAAGGTTTACAAAAAGGCCCACACAATAATTAAAGACTCGGCCTTAGGTGTATCGTTCAAAGAGGTACAAGAAAAGCTTCAGAGAGATACAAAGTGTCCCAAAAAGTTCTTCATTGCATGCAGTGTAGTAGTCCATTGTAGAAAAAGTTGATTTACACACAGTTCTTAGCCTTCTGTTCAAGTAAACACTTTGAAAGCTTTATACCTCGACTACAGTAACGTGTTATGAGAGCAAATATGTGAAAGAGATGAGATGAGACACGAGTTCATATTTACAATAGGATCTTACATCACAGGACCAGAATCAAGATGATGTATGTACGTTGATAATCAGTCTAGGCAGAGGACAACACATATATATGCGCACTATTGCATCATCTACTTCACTTAACATGATGTGTTCCGTAATGGAACTGATGAACCACCAAATCCCCAGAATTATTGTGAGTGATAACATACAGGCTACAGAATGCAACTAAATGCTTCAGACTTCACCGTTTTGGTCAAGGGGCTTAAACACAAAAATGCGTGAGGCTATACATAATTTGTCTCCGTCAAGGTGATTCAGAATAATTCACAGCAAGGTTTAAGGGAGAATTCCTTTGTGAAGTCGACCTGAGTGTCTGTAACTTGTGAGCTGGAATTACGCAATATAGTCACTCACATAATGAAACTCTCAGGCTGTATTGCTTCACAATCTCTCTGAGGTACAGCTACACAAAGTACTGGCAGTGATGCAGCATATTTTAAAAAAATGTGGTCTAATGTGCAGGATTAGCGAGTGCCACATCACTGGCAGTGTCTTTAGAGGTAATAAATAACACAGTGCTCGGAGCTGGGGTGTGCACACACATTACAGGCAGCTGCTTTATCTGTGCATATCAAGGACATGAAGTCCACTTACTTCCTAGTGGGTTTCTGTTTAATCGTCCTGTCACGTTGGAAGCTCTGGTGCTCCATAATGACTAAAAGTGGTGGTAAGATATAAAATTACTGCATTCAGTTTCTGTGTTTAATTATGTGGTGCTTCGTACAAAAAAAAGTGGAAAGTAGGAAATACTGCATTCAGTCCCAAGCTATAAAGTTCAACAGGTCCTCTGTTCGATCAACACAAGGTCTTGAGTGCTCCAGCACAAAGCAGTGTTTGCATGTGGTATGGTGTCGGTGACTCTACCTCCACAGCAGGCTCTGGCTTGAACATAGGTGGTGGAAATGCAAACGGAGACACCTTCTTCTTTAGGATTTGTCCGATGCCCATGGAGGGAAACTTCGATCTGTGCTGTGGACTGCTGGGTTCTTCACTGCTGCCCCCGCTGCTGGCTCCACTGCTGGCCCCACTATTGCCTGACTCCTGTTGACTGTGCCAGTCTGTGCTGGATTCTGGACTCTTCTTGGGCTGGGGTTTTACCACGGCCGCAGGGACACTGGGGATGGTGGCCTTTTTGAGGTAGGCACTGTCTGGCTGGTGGAATGCCGAAACATGCCGCGGTGGTGACAGAGCACCATTTGTGAGCTTGTACCAGGGAGAAGGTGGCGATTCTTTACTGGTCTCTTTGCTTGCCGATGCCCAAGAGTGAGCACCCAGAGAGGAGGGGGGCCGAGCAGGCACGTCCATGGCTCTTGGGGCATCTTTCTTCGGTGGATGAGCATCTTGCTGGCACTCTGACTGAGGCATTTGCGGAAACAGTGGGTGTATCTCCAAGTATTCCAGAGAGGAGGAGGTGATGCAGCCGCCCTGCCGTGAGTAAGCGTCCTTCAAACCGGTCATGGCTTTGAGAAGCCCTGAGAAGGACAGACAGACTCTTTAGACTGGCTAAGCCTATAAAATTGAGTAATAGCTTTTATCTCCGGACGGAGAGTCCTTTGCTGTAAGACGACAGCTAAAGTCAGTTAGACAATAAATATCCTACTTGGTATTCCTCTTTAGTCTATAATAAACTCAATGTCACTAACTTGGTTCAAGCCAATGAAGACTAATTCAAGTCAATGTCAAAATAATTTAGAGAATAAAAGACACAGAAAAAAAAACATTTTAGAGGCCAAATCCATACACATGTTCTATATTTGTCATGCATTGAATATGTTAATTAATTTATATGCTGAAGGAATAATTCCATATGTGTAATTACCTTATATAGTATATTTTACTAAACTGGATAACTGGAAAAAATCACTTTTTTGAATTGGGCCTTTGGACGACTAATTGGGAGGCCAGACTGTCATTGTTGGGGCCTGTGAACAAGGTATTTCACCTAATAACACAGCTTAACTGTAAATCTTTCTGGATGGGGCCAGCTGCTAAATGCTGTAAAGGTAATATACATTCAGAGAACAACTGTCCTTAGATAACATTAGAAAACATACTTCCTTACAAACACATTCAATCAGAAAGCCTCAGCAAAGGAAAAACATTATCTTTTGTAAATTCTTTTTTTTAGCTTGTGCTCACCATTCGAATTCATTTACACACTGCCTTTCTCAGGTTCTCACCTGTTTTTTGTTTCTTTTCCTTGGTGGGGCCTTTGCTCACGGCCAGATAGACTGGTGTCTGCTTCGGGGGTATGGTGATCTTCTCAATGTGCTTCCTCCACTGGGTCTGGAATAGCTCATTCTTTTTCTCCTTCTCCAGAGTGTATTGCTTCTCCTGTGCAGAACCAGAACTGAGGTTAGCTACACCGTTCTATCTAGAGGTCATGCTATGAGGATGATCCATTTAATCATGGTATGATATTTAGGGGTGTTTGATCATGATAGACAGATGGCATAATACAGCAACAAAAACAATGATACATGCTACAGTACCCAATCAAGAAATGGCAGAAGATACAAACAAAAACTGAAACTGAACATACATACATACACTAGAATATATGAGAGCCCGCAAAATGCCTACAATAACGGAGCCACTTGATTCCATAGTAAACAAAATCTTTGCCACTCCCTTACATAAGAACACGCTGCATATCCATGAGATATACAAAAACACGCTAAACATGCAGTGGAAAAAAGAAAAGGAAGAGGAAAATTGCAGTCAAAGACACGGTGACACAGAGCTACTGGGTAGGCTGCTACTTGCAGTGGTGATTATGGCATAAGCTAATAGTAGTTCAGCTGTATAATATATAATTCTAACATATACAACCCTAGTTTATGCCTAACAGAAAATACTGGCCAACATTCTTGTGTTGATTGAAATCATATACAGCTGTGTGTGTGCTATGTGTGCTTCTGCACCCCATGCTTACCCGGTACTCTTTGGTTAGTCGCTTCATTTTCTTGTTGAGGAGGAAGTAGACAGCGAGTGTGTGGCAGGCTCGGTTAGTGAGCACAGCACTGAGGACTTCACTGTGCTTGTAGCCCATCCGTTCAGTCATATGCAGTAGAACTGTGTGATTGATCTCCTCTATGTGAATCCTGATCAAGAGCATGACTAGATTAGCCACAAGCAACCACAACAGTTCCTAAGAAATCATGTCTGATCTAATTGATTCAAGGTAAATAAACAGCTAAGTGACTAGTTTACCTGTTTAGGTAAGGTATTCCAGTGTGTGGGTTGCCCAACTGTAGCCATGAATCACCCATAACCTGGTGGATATTAGGTCTTTTGGCAGGGTCTGGTTCCAGAAGGCTTTTCAGTAAACTAACTGCAGCTGTAAGCAAAACAGTGAACATTATGTTTCTTTGTTGTATATTTAAAGTCAATTAAAGTCAATGACAGCTGTTACTGTTCAGTTTTCTACATCTTTAACCATAGACACTGAGATCAGCACAACTATGGTTGGTCTTCATTGAATCCAATAATTAAGCACTCCAGAAACCTAACACCAGTCTCACATCTAAGATAAACAGACACTTTTCTAACACTACATGGGTAAGAACCAGTTAAGCAATTACCTGTTCTCTAATGTCTTACATAAGTGGGTAGATAAGAAGACACCTGTCCATAATATGAATTACGTCTTGCATAAGGACGATTATATCAGCTATCCTATTATGTTACACTACACTGGAACAGAGATTAATCCTATTACCACAGTTAAAACTCTTTTAAACTCAATAACTTGTACTGAAAAACAAAAACACTGCAAGGTTGCTTAATAGCTGCTTCATATATAATGTATATGCAATGGTTATTCTTTTATTTGTCTTTAAATCTATTTATTATTTCATTTAGTATTAGTTATTATTTACTTAATTCTACTGTTAATACAAATGTATGTATAAGTAAATCTGACTTGACTTGGTTATGTAAATTTAGAGCACGGTGACTAACCACTTGATGGAGGGTGTTTTTCTGTTAAGCGATTTATTTTTTAATTGGTTTCTACAAAACATTATTACTGTATAACAGTATAGCTCAAAGGTTGTACTGTAGCATTCAAAGCCTATAAGAACAGCTTAAGGTTTGTATGTACCTGAAGAGAGTGAAGAAGGCAGGGGGTTCATGTCTTTGTCCACCATCCTCTGGTGCAAGGCTTTCAGGTTGAAAGGCTCTACCGTGAAGGGTAAGGTGCCAGTAAGCATGGCATACATGTTGACTCCACTGCATTGGAAAACAAATAGACGAATAAACAGCTTAGACTCCAAGTGTTGCCTGGAGGTTATAAAGCCTTACATTCTATTTGGTTCAAAATGTAGGCATGGAATATAATAGTGTACACAAAATCCTTATTGCATTAGAAAAAAAATCACTAAAAGTTTATTAAATTAAAACATTTATAATTAACAGTTTGTTGGTTCTTTCATCTTAACCACAAACACACTTTCCATAAGCCTGTATTCCTTTGTACCAAGGGAGCTAAATATGTAGCTTGAACACCAGTTGAGTACCAGTTCATTGGTATCACTGGTTATTGGCAGCATGAGGAATGATCTTCCCGGACTGGTCTTTCCTCACTCAGACACGGCTATCGCAAGTGTGACGTCTGACCCAGTTGGAGGCACTTAAACCCATTTCATAGTGGTGGTGAGCTAGCAGACTGCCCTGTGCCTATTTTGTGTATTGCTGTTAGCTGAAACTGTCTTTTGCATTTTATTTAAAATATGTATATGGGTTGTGTCAGTTGGAATGGAAGTGGGTGCAGGTAAAGTGAACTCACATTGACCAGACGTCCACTTTGGGCCCGTACTTCTTCCTCGCGAGCAGTTCAGGAGCGGCGTAGGCCGGGCTGCCACACTGTGTGCTGAATGGATCAGAATATCCCAGGATTCCTGCACAGTTGCTCAGTCCAAAATCTGATTTTAGACAAAGGGGAAGGGTTTACATAAGCTTAATTCTGTTCTCCATGACACTAGCTTCACAACCAAACTCTGAGCTGAGAAGTTTTACAACTGTCTAACACTAAACCTGTCTGTAACGCTTAGCTGTGAACTAGCTACTCTGTATGCTGGGGCTAACTATCACAGAGGTGAGAGGTTATTTGGTTTTTAATGAGATACTGATTGCCTCATCAGTGTTCACCACATGCTAGAGAAGGCAATTTCAGCGTTCTTTGTTTAGATTAGCAGGCTCTCAGAAACTTGCTGAGAAGATAGTAACAGATTCTGCAGATTCAAATAGTTATTAAATGTTATTAAAAGGTTTTAATGACTTACCAATGAGTTTTATGTTGTCTTGTTCATCCAGCAAAAGATTTTCAATCTTTAGGTCTCTGTAGGAGAGAATGAAACGATACTGTTGACAATACAGTATTATTTGATCAAAGTGATCTTAACCACAGATAATCAGACAATGGTCATTTGAATTGAAAGCATCACAATGCACGTCAAACAAGTCAGATCTTACTACGCATTTTTGTGGAGAATCTGATCGCATAAATCAGTGTCACTTCAAACCATTACATACTGTACAAGTTTACCTCAATAAACCATATAAAATGTCTGGAACTTGGGTTTTTTATGTTCCAGCAAAGCATAAACCACCTATGCTCATATAACTCAGTGTAATTAATACAATTAATAAATAAATTTTGAGAACAATTGTGCCTCACCTGTGTACCACTCCAGCCCTATGCAGATGCTCTACAGCCATGACTAGCTGGCGAACGTATTTCTGAGCCTCCCTCTCATCAAGTCGCTTTTTCTCATAGATGTGGTTCATAAGGTTTCCTCCAGGGCACAGCTCCATTACAAGGTAGTAACTGTTCTCCGTCTCCAGGATGTCCAGAAGCTGAGTGATGTTGGGATGGCGAATCATTTGCTGGATCTGGCCTTCCCGACGCAGGTTTTTGGTAACATACGAGTCCTTCTTTGCCTTTCTTTTGTCAATCACTTTGACTGCCACCTGGAAAAACAAAGAGGCTTAAGGAAAATGCCTTAAGATACTTGGGAATCCTCATAGCAGTTTATTTCATACATGCAAATTGTCATACACTGACAAACTAAATTCATCTAGATTACCAAGCAACTTCTTTAGTTTACCATGTCACTATTATCTAACTGTGACTAGTAAGCGCCTTGCTCAGGGACCCAACTTTGGCAGAGGTGGGATTTGAACCCTGGACCTTCTGGACAATAGTCCAGTATCAATCCACTAAGGCCACTACATTCAACAATAGTAGATATACAGCAAAGAAAAGATAAAACTTGTCTTGAAAAACATTTTGAAATAACTATTAGAAGTTCTGATGATCAGATGGTTTTAAACAGTAACCTTGAAAAAAAGGAGGAGGTCCTGGGGAAGGGTTCTTGACAAATGACTTATGCAACTGCTAAGTTCCCGTGCCCTTTAAACCAGGTACAATCAGAGGATCTAACTCCAAATGGCTTGTTAATACCTTCCATTTGTCACAACAGACACCACAAGCACTAATGCTGAATAAACATCCCAGTTAACAGAGTAGTGACAAATGTATACACCACTACATATGGGGCTCTGCACTATTAACTCTACATAATAGATTTATATTAATACTAAAGTATACTTAGCAAAATAAAACACAACTCCAAGCATAGTTGTTTTATGGGAAATAATTCTAAATCCAATAAAATGTTATGGCAATTATTTAGTAAATCCAAAATAAACTTAAAGATTGTATTTTATTATGGATACTATAGAATAGATATAAAAAGGTAGTAGACATATTTAAAAAGTGGTAAATAGTACTGATTGATGATTAATCTTGTTATACTAACATGAATAGTATTTCTTTGTTCCTTTCTTTGAATATGTCTACATTGTTCCCTCGACCACTGACAACAGCATGGTGCTGTTTGTTTTGATCAAAGTGCTCAAAAAGTGGCTTGCAATGCTATTACACATCATCAGACAATAAAGCGGGCCATTAGCAAACAGGTAATATATATCCAATGGAGCAAGTAATTACATCTGTTAGTCTATCAAAAGGGCTACAAAGAGACACAGAGCCTAAAAGCCCTCCTGTGGTAGACACAAAACAGTCACAGCTCTGTCTGGGTGTTGGGGGGATGATGAGAAGAAGGGGGAGGTGAGGCACCCCAGAGCTACAGGCTAAGGGCTAACATGTTTATCTCCTCCACAGACAAAGGGACGAAAGTGGGTTACACATTATCAAAACATGCCACAGAAGCATGTGCTGTGTTCTCACAGCCCCACCCAAGCCCCCTCTTTTGCTGATGATGTCATTCTAGCAAGGGCAAATGAGAAGATGGGAGAATGAGGCGCGTTGGCTCCTGTTTGAGATTTCTGGGGTTTGCATCATCAATGTGAGAGAAGTGTTTGTCTCCCCACAGCAACAGGGAAAGGAAGGCTATCATAAAAAACACCTGACATTATGCTCTATCAGTTAAATAAAGCTTGTGTCAAATCCCAAAACATTACTCCATTGTAAACTGATTGACCAAATCTGAATACATGCCACAGCACAAAGCATCTCATGGCTCATAGTAAACAGGTTTCATTACTTTCTGGGCTAATCTAAGATTACTTTAGACACCTAGATCTCAATAAGCCCCATGAACTAACTGTGTTACCCAATTACACAGAGGTGCATGTGTGCTGATCAGCAGGATGTTTAAATACAAGGCTGGCTCAGTAAAGTCAATGATTAGTTTGCCACCTGGTTTATCAGTTCCTTTCAGCTGATCACTGAGGAAGCCTGATAGCTTTCTTAGACAGAGTAATCTACAAAAGCTATTATCCTACTCTCAGTTCTGTCTAATAAATAGTGTTATGGGTTTTTAGTGCTGTGGAATCTTGTTTTTCTGGGAGATAAACACACTTACGCAATTTGGAGCATATTTCATTTCAAGAAACACACACCAAGCACACTTTTATGGACTGATTTGTGTAAGCTTACGTATCGCCTATAATAGTTCTATTATAATAGCTAATAGCTCACCGATAAGTCTGATGAAAGCAGGCATTGTTCAGCTTTATTCTTTCACTGATCATTTTATATTCTACAAGCACATGTCTCATGTTTACCTGGAAAAGTTTAGCAGGATTTGCAGGTATTAAAAAGATTTGACCACAATATTAAAGTCGGTGTATCAGCATCTAACCTTTTCTCCGGTCAGGGCGTGCAATCCCTCTCGCACTTTGGCGAAAGAACCCTCTCCTAATTTTCTCCCGATCAGATAATTTCCAACTCTTTTGGTGTGGTAGAAGTTCCGCAGGATGTCCCCCGTCGGACCACTGGTTAAAGACGGAGGAGTGATGTTTTCTGAAGCTGGTTGTTTGAGCCCAAAAAGTCTGTCCATGCTCATGTCTGTTCCTGCTTCAGGCATGGTGGATCCTTGATGCTCCGTTCGGTTTAACGGACTCGGTGTGGTTGAAAGTCTAGTTTCGTTTTCAGTGAGGGAAACTAAATGCAGTGGACATCTGAATAACCATACAGCCCAATCCACCTCTGTCTCCTGTCCAGACCACAAATCCGTTAGACCTAGAGCATGTGATAAACGCAGACTTGAATCATTACTGTGTTTGTACTCACTCTCAAGCTTTTTACAGCTAAACTCGCGTATGTATGAGCTGATCAGTCCTCTGCCTGTTTAAACTGTTGAATGGCTCTCACTCTCTATAAGTGAGTTTCGCGGTACAGGGAGGGGGCGTTTCCTATTTGCTACAGACTCGTTTCCCAGTCGCTGGGTTGAAACATGAGCCAATCAGAAACCGAGTCACGACGCAGGTTACCTAGTTGTAAATAAGCCCCGCCCTCGCTCACGCTTACCTAGACAACAAAGAGCGTGTTGCGAGGGCAGAGCCGCCGCACTCATTATTCACTTTTTATCTGCCGGGAGTCGCTACCTGCTCATACTTATCTTCAAAAGAGCAAGTGTTTTTATGTTATCGCAACCAGATTGCAATTAAATTCCTGCTGGACACAGTCACACTTTATTGAACTGAAAGTGATGTCACGGCATCTGTATCCAAATAACGGTGCTATCATTATAGCATGTGCATATAATTCTAGACTGTTTCTTTCTAATCTTCGGGATGCTCTTCCACTTTGTCTTTATTAAGAGATTGTTACTATTCTAGGCTATACAACTCGGCATATCATGTCTTGTGCTGTTCTATAGGGGCTAATTTACCAAAGGACCAAGTGAATACACGTACAATAGTGTTTCCCCCTGTGTTACAGTCATACCTAAGTAAGCAGCAGTTGCAAGATGAGGTCATCGTTGTGTAGCAGTAAACATTACCACGCGCTCACATCTGTAGCTCGTGACCGACAGGAAAACTGGAAAATGAGATCATTAGGACACCTAGTGGCACGGATAAATACTGCACGTCACAACAATTGTGTGGTCTCCGGACACAAACACGAGTTTTGTGAAGTTAAGTCTGTTTATTTAATGTATGCATGTATTTATCATTTCTTTTCTTTCTTTCTTTCTTTTTTATTTTAATTTAATTATTATTATTTTTTTTTTTACAAAGGAACATTGTCACATCACCTTTAATACTGTAACTGAGCAAGTCTTTGAGTGACAAGAATTGGAAAACCTGAGTAATTGTATATGTAAGCATACAACTAAGTTAACTAATTAATAGGTTTATAATAACTGTTTAAAGACAGCTAAAGTAGGAAATGAAAAAAGAGCAATTATATTAATATATGTAAAGAGAAACAATGAGAATATATCTTTATGAAGAGTACAATGAAACAGATAATGTGAAACTATATAATATCAGACAATAGAATATACAATAAATAAAATAATAAATATAATAACAGGACGGCATGGGATTAGCCATTGATCCATTATAAAAAGCACTAAAAAAACAAATCTGGCTGACCAAGTGGTAAGAACTGTCACCTCAAGTCAGGAACATGTTTATTAGATTCAATCTCTACATATTTACTCAAAGAATTAATACCTAGTATTATAGAACCATTACTTATCATAAACTCATCCCTTACCTTTGGTTATTAACAGCATTAATTAGGGTACTTAATTATCTATTACTATCATCAGATAATGGACGTGTTTCTTTTCTTGTTCTATTAGATTTAAGTGCAGACACTATAGATCATGATATATTACTGAATATGTTATGATATGTGGTTTGGACCCAAAGATGCGGGAATGAAGGAACCCCACAATGTATAATAATAATGGGGAAATAACTAAGGAGGCAGAGCAAAAGTCTCTCCAAATTACAAAACACTAGGCTAAGTCTTAAGTCTAGGCAAAATATATTCTTATTTACTCAGGCTTTTGATTAGATTTAGACTATGACGCATGGCTCAGGTTGGCTCTTGCCTCTTGGCTGTGTTAACTTCAGTTTCTTCCTCTTTAGCTATGCTTCTATAGTTTGCTATAGTTTTCATGCTGCACACGGCATCAGTAATGGATAGTAGACTCTGTGTAACTACCCATAACCCATAAGTAACTACATTTTCTCTTTTCTTGCAGAGCTGATGTTCCGTTATCAGTTCCAGAACCACACACTTAATGTTCCTCCACCTCAGCATCACTCTACAGGTCTTTGTCAACAGAACCCAGTCCCATCAGAGTGCAGTAACTCCCTCCATTGTTTAGTCACCAAGAGACGATGTGCCTCCAAGGACCTCCCACTGAGGACTGATTTAAAAATCTATTTTGTTTGAAAATTAATTTTATTACTAATTTACATTTTATTATTGATTTAATAATTTAATTGTTAATTGAATTAAATTATTTACTTGATTTTGCTATAACTTAATATACTTTTAAGTATTTATTTTAACAAGATTAACAAGACCACCCATGGATGATGGATCCTCTTTTGAGTCTTGTTCCTCCCAAGGTTTCTGCCTTCTACTTTCAGGGAGTTTTTCCTTTCCACTGTCACCTTAGGCTTACTCAATTTGGGATTGGGCTTTTAAGATAATATAAGATTGTAAAGTTTCTTTGAGACTATATAAATAAATAATATTAATAAATATATAACTATAGAAATACATTTGAATTGAATTAAATTTTACCTTGGGAGAGCTGTTGCACAAAGTGGATTGCCAGAGAGAGAGAGAAAGCTTTATAGCCATTGTACATGATAAAATGAAATTGGCATGAATTATGGCTCCACCACGAGAGATGTCAGTAGAAACAAAGGAAAGAATTATAAAACTTCATCACGGAATGTTACAAAAGATGTTGGTTATTCTCAGTGAGCTGTGTCTAAAATGTGGATCATGTGCAAGCAAATTGGAAAGGTTGTAAAATGGAAGCTTACTGGTAGACCAAGGAAGTCATCAAAGCATCAAGATAGAAAACTTAAAGCAATATGTCTTGAAAATAGAAAATGCGTAACAAAACAAATGAGAAACAAGTTGGTGAAAATTTGAATATTTGTCTGTGAACAAACTGTAAGAAATCGACAGAAGCACCGCTGCCTCACAGCAAGAGGGTCCCAGCTTCAATCCCAGGGTGGAGCTGCTTTGGTCCTTTCTGTGTGGAATCTGCATGTCCTCCCCATGTCTTTGTGGATTTACTCTGGGTACTCCCTTTTCCTCCCACAGTTCAAAAACATGTGTTTTAGGTTAATTGGTGTCTCTAAAGTGGCACATGGTGTGTGTGTGTGTGAGACCTACGATGGATTGGCACCTTATCTGGGGTTTTTCCTATTCTTGGGAAATGCGTGGGTTCTTTGCCATCACAAAATCTGGAAATTTATATCTATTGACTATAATGTGTATCATTACTCGTTACCCAAGGTAATACAATTGCATGCCAGATATGCAAGGGGTGTTGTGAAGGGTTCTAATTTGATTGTTTTCATGTTTTCAGACGCTCTGAGAGCTGTTAAACATCAAGTAGCCAGTGCTTACCATCCTGAATCGCAAGGGACATTGGAACAATTTCACTCTATATTCTATTCTATGCAAGTATTTTCTGGCATGAGTTTGTGATTGAGATGAAGTAGTACCTTTTCTCTTGTTTGTTTTGCTGGAGGTTGTTTAGGGGTCTTTTGGGTTCAGCACTGCACTATCAATTTTTGCACACACAGTTTGGGGACAACTCAAGATTCCCCATAATCAGCTCAGTGCTAAGCAATCTCCTGACAAACTAAATGTGTCTTTGTGATTATATGAGTGCCTTTTGCGAATGCCTTGATAATTCCTGTAAAACTGCCATTACTTCTCTGGCAACAATTCAAGCTAACATTAAGCACTGATTTGACAGAAAGGCCAGACACAGAGAGTTTTCTGGTGCATATGAAATAGAAACTGATTATGTAGTAAAAAACTCGACTCGAATAAGTTAAAGTCTCTTCCATGTTACCATGTTAAAAGCATTCATCTGTCATAATTTTAAGAGAACTGATGTGTTACCTGTTGTTGAAGTCCCTACTGCCAGTGCTGCAGTTCTTCCTGCTGGGTATAACCCAGATCAATATAGGTTAACTCTGTGTAGTGTATCGATAGTAGCTGCCTGCCTGTCAAATTAAAAAAATTCAGTTGAGTTGCACACACGTTTAAATAATTTGTCTGAACGTGAACGTGACTATATAGTACACCTTATTTAAATACACTTTCAGATATTCTATCTCAGACCTCTGTCTTGCATCATGATATTGTTTTTGGTGAGTATGTGCTTATTAAGCAGTATCTCTTACATTACATTTAGCAAAATGTGATTTTGCTAAGGCTGTGATTACCTATCTAGGTCGAGAAGTAGGTAAAGGTGAAGTGCAGCCAGCAATTATCCCTACTACACGGCGTGAGTGAAGGCGATTTTTAGGAATGGCTGCTTTTTACTGTGCCTTCTGTGAAAATCTCTCAAGTTTGGCGTCTCCTCTCACTGATCTCCTTAAGGCAGATCGCACATTCACATAGTATGTAGAGTGTGATCAAGCTTTTGATTCAGTTAAGGCTGTTCTTTGTAGCTCCCCAGTCTTTGCTGTTCCTAACTTTGAGGTACCTTTTAAGCTTGAAGTGGATGCAAGTGGAACAAGTGCAGATGTGGAGCTATTGCAAGAAGTCCAACATGGTGTTGACAACCCTCCTAATTATTATTATTTTTTTTAATCAAACAAACATCAGTTACACTACACCACCATTGAGAAGGAAATGCTGGAAATGCTTTGCAACATTTTGAAGTCTACCTTGGATCAGCTCGACTCCAATAGTGGTTTATATTGACCGTAATCTACTGGTTTCTCTTAATCGAATAAGTAACTCTAATCAATGGCTCATAAGATGCTCATTGTTGGTTCAAGCATTTCCTCTTGAAATTCACCATACAAAGGGAAGCGAAAATATAATGAGTGATGCTTTGTCACGTGTTTAAAATATTACATTGTCAAAGATATACATTATGTTTGATTCTGTAGGTTGGGGGTGTTATGGCCTGTGCCGTATTTCTGTGTTGGTTGCATTGGTTGTGTGGGAATGTTCTCTTTGTCTCTCTCTCGCTCATTATGGGTTACAGTTACTGATTGCTGATGCTGCAATGCCCTCTTTGGCTGGAGAGACTAATTTAAGGACCTGGTGGTTGGCAGGCTCTAGGCTCCTTCTACCTTCCCTGTTGTTTCTCCTTGCCAGAATGAGTTTCTGGTTGAAGAGGCTACATCTCTTGTGTGGGTTTTACCAGCCTTACTGGGTACTTTAATCTCAGCGTGAAATTATCTTATTTTCTTCTTGTCATGAGGTAAGATAGTATGTTTTTAAGCCTTAGACCATCGTTCTTGATTAGATAAGACATTTGTGTCTGATATACTTGACCTGGTAGGGTTGAAGTGATAGGGTTTTTTGGAGTAATTTTTATATTGGGACTCCCCCCAAATTGGTATTGAGTAAAGGGGAGCTGGTGCATCTACTTGATTGTGTTTACCTGTCATTTGGAAAACATGGTGTGAACAACAATCACACCAAGTCCAGGTCAAAGGGAGACTCTCAAAATATGGTCGTAGGTTTTTATAATGTTCAAATGTCCCAAATATGAATGGTCATGTGCCAAGCTCAAAACATGGGATTATATAAACCTGGGGTATAGAAATTTAATAGGCAGTGTTCCAGCCCAAATCAGACACACCTGTAGGTGTCCACTTTTACTTTCACCCATCACTAATGTAGGCTATACGCGTTAGTTATTTCTTCTTCTGAAACTGTTTTAGCAAAACTTGATGATGTAGAGGAATCTGCCTGCTTTAAGTCTGTCACGCCTGACGACTGCGCAGGCGTGCCTTGATTGTGCACACCTGTCCCGGATCAGCGAGGACTCTTTATAA